>PVLD010001787.1:0-187814 GCA_004027595.1 Dinomys branickii | reverse complement strand
AAAAAAAAATGCTAATACTTAAAATACCAAAATTCCCAGAGACATTGGGTGGTTCTAATAAAATAAGAAAGCTTTAAAAATGGGTCCATACATCCTGGCATCTAAGACTAAGCACTCCAACCCCCACGCCTATGCCTAGGGCCCTCCGGAGCAGTGCTTGCAAGGTGCCTCACCCAGTCCGCATTCTTCAGCTCCTCCAGGTCAGCGCGTGACTCTTCACTCTGGTCCATCTCCTGGATCCTCTTAAGGTTCTGCCAGGAGAAAGAGGAAGAAAACAGGCATGAAATCATTCTTACCAAAATGAGCTGAAGTGAAAACCTCCAGCAGGGATCTAGAGGTTGCACACACAGACGTACTGCAGTGGCAACAGAAACACCAAGCGATGCCCAGAGTTCAGAGGTAGATTCATTTGTCGATGTGCGCTCATCGGATCATTCCCTGAATATCAGGCCCTGACTGCTGGTGGTCTAGGGCTTATATGGAATAAGCAAACAGGAAGTACACAGGCAGAACGGCTTGTCAACGGGGGACTGGTTATATACAATGTGCATCATAGTGACGAGCTATGCCTCACAGTGACCAGCTGTTTCTAAGAGATGGGAACAACCAGATCCGGAACTGGAACTGTTACCTGGGCAACTAACAAACTGAAGTATACAGGCTGGGGGCCATTTTCTCTTACAGTACCACTGAAGGAGATACCTCTGAATTCTACAGCTGGTTCACATGGGCATCTCTAGGGACAGACTGAGAAAGCCCTGGGGCTGACTTCAGTCACAGCACCGGCAACAGCATATCCTCCCCAAGGCCTACTAATCTCACGGAGGGTCCTCACACAGGGCTTTCCTACCCACAGCACCCTCAGTCCTCGTCCGTGCCTGACAGAAATCCTGGTTCCTGTCCTCCCAGAGTGGCTCACCCTGGCCTCAAGGCCTCTCCATGGCCTCCTCACCTCCGGGTTCCTCATTGCAGCGCCCCTCCAGGCTCCCTGCCACATCTCCAGAAGCAACCACAGCTTTGCATGTTTCAGTTTCAAGGTAGTAAACAGATTTTAATTGATAAAACACCTTTTTTTTCATTTCCCAGTAGTATTTTTCTTTCAGTAAGCAACGTCAAAACCACAGCTTCCTTTATATCACAAGAGTTTTTCCTCACACCCTGTCTGTCCTATTTTCCTTGGGCGGTGTCCTTTCAAACATGTGACTAGATTTCCCTTCAACTGAAAACTTATCTTCCCCACAAAAACTAAAGGGCAGAAGAACACTGAAACCAAACACAGAGAACACCTTTTAATTACATCAATTCAACATCTGCAACCACAAGAAATCTCAACTGGTAAAACCTACATGTACATATGAACTATATATATATGATACCCCATTCTTCCTCATAGTAATTTGACCTCTGTATATTTTAATCTGTGCTGAGCTGTTTCCTGCTTGGACTCATACTGAATTAACATGCACTGTATGAAACTGAGCCTGTTTAATATAAGAAAGCCAGTGAAATAGTTCTAAATCATTTATTTTTAGCTTTTTAACATCTCCTATTAGCTATCTGTACAATGAGGATAATACTACCTGCTTTTTTGTTCTTAATAATATAAAGAAATGTTAAAACAAAAAATGAAATTACTCTGAACACTTAAAAAAAAACTACAGTCTAAATAATGCATTATTTGTTCTCTCGCTGGAGAAAAAGTTAGAAACAGAAAGTATTTTTGTGTATTTGTTTTTTTGTGCTGGGAATCGAACTCAGGATTCTGTGCTTGCTAGGCAGGTGCTATGTCGCTGAGCTGTAGCCTCAGCTCCAAGTTTTGGATATTTCAGAATGTGTTTACACAACCATTTTAAAAGGAAAAATCCAAGCCGAGTGTGGTGGCACACACCTGTAATCCCAGCACTTGGGAGGCTGGGGCAGGAGGATTGTTGCTGAGGCCAGCCTGGGCTACAAAGTGAACTCAAGGCCAGCCTGAACTGCATAGCCCGACCCTGTCTCAAAAAAGACAAAAAAAGTCCAGTTTCTTGTGAAAGTAGTGCACCTGGGTCTGCAGCCTTGTCCAGGGCCGCTGTCCACTGTCGGGAATCAATCACTCTGCTCGCTCTGCACCGCCATGCTGTGAGTGCTGATGTGACTCCTGCTCGTGCATACCCTGCTCGGCATGGGGAAGGCCTGTGATGACCCCTTCCTCTCCTACATGTGCACCATAATGCATCAGCACCCTGGCAGATGGAAGCTGCAGACCTGGCTCGCGCCGCCCAGCTCTCCAGGGCCCAGCACTGGTCCTGCCCACCATGGGTGCTGGACAGCAGCAGCCCTCACCAGGCGAATTCACCACCATTCAACCCAACCACAACCCTGGTCAGGGAAGCCGCAGCTCAGAACGGCTGAAGAGCACTGCTGGCTGCCTGTGGGTGGGAGCAGAGCAAGGTGAGGATGCAGCAGACAAGGAGGACTCGGAAGACAGGGTGCCCCTGGCTCTGGGATGCGGGAGGCCCCAGGGCCGGGAAGATCACCTCAGGCACCAGGGCTCAGATCACCTCATAAACAGCTGGGCGGATCTACTTCATGCTGCTCAAGTGAGCTGTCAGGGATCTCTATGGACTTCGATACACAAAAGGAAAGAACAGAATCAAGGACTGGAGTGGACTCTGCAGGCAGAGGCACTGACCCTGGCACTCGGGGTCACTACGCCAGGGGTCTCCATTTTCCACCTGTCAGACTTGCACATATGATTTCTGATGTTCACAATCCTGATCAGCTATCTTTCTAAAACTCTCCGGAACCGCCATCTCACCCCAGCCTCGCTCTCCACGCAGGGCCTGGTCAGAGCTGAGCAGGGCTGTGTCTGAGGGCAGGCGTCGCTTTGCTCCTCTGGTGGTATCACCCAGGCTCTCAGAAGAAGCAGGGCTGAAAGGATGTCATTCTATGACTGTAGGATCTTGTAGCTTTGGGAGAAAGGTCTGAGGCGACCTCGGGCACCACCAGACTAATGTCCAACGCACCTTGCAGGGAGGTCTACCCGACCACGCCACCCACGCCTGCCACAGCAACTCCGTTTCTGTCCTTCCCCAGTGCATACCCACATGCCTAGCTCACCCCAGTGTGTAGGAGAAGCCCTATTGTGCCCGCCTCCCCGGGGGACACCCAGGTCCCAGGGACAGGCCTCCTGGTGACCGCGCCTGGTCAGTAAGCACACAAAGATGTCCAGCCACAAGTGTTTAAAGCCTCAGCCTCTTCAGCGGAGCCTTCCAAAAGGAAGCACAGCCAGAAGGAAGGTCGTTCAGAAGGAAGCTGGTATCTTCTCTAAATCCGAATCCTCCAGCACTTGGGAGAGGCTGCACCTGCACTGCTCAGCAGCATACATTCTAGCCGGGAGAACACCAGCCCCTCACATCCAGGCCAGCAGCTCCGTGTCAAGGTCAGCCGGCAGACAGTAGGGTTACTTTAGTAAAAGGGAAAACATTTACACAATCTGAAGAGAAACCAGAGTATTAGTATGATTACTAGTAAATACAAGTGAAAAGGACCAAGAAATGCATCCCGAATATCCTGGAGGAGACATGAAGTAATTACAGAACCAGACAAGTAAACAAGCTCAGCATTGTCACAAGCCATGCAGTGGCCATGTGCAGGGCCCAGGGCCAACTCCCCACAAGCCTGAAGCCGTGAACTGCCCGCCCTGCGACCCGTCGCCCCACAGGGAGCTCTAATGTTCCCAATCACCCAGAAAAGAAAAAGGCTGAAAGCGAAGCACACACCTATCTTTGTAAGTTATAATGTTAACAATTCCAACAGCCTCCGGGAGCCAACAGGCTTTGGAGTCAGCTGTTCTCCCCTCCTATCTGTGATGCAGTTGTGCGTTCTCACAGCAATGCACCCCACAGGCTCAAGTACCTGCCCCAGCTCCCCAGGTGAGGACATGGCCAGCCCAGCCCCCCACTGGTCCCCAAAACAACGTCGGCGTGCCTCGCTCCAAGACCTCGGCCCCAACCATGTAAGAGACTCCAGCAGAGCTACAGACTGGGGGTTCCAGTGGGGCAGAGGCCCCAATGCAGCTGGGCCCTTGGACCCCCCAGTCACAGGAGCTAAAACCCCTCACCACCCCAATGCTGCTCTGAGGGAGACTCTCTCACTTCAACTCAAAGCTATGGTTTAATTTCTTGGCATAAGCTCAGAAATGTGTTCACACTTCCCCAAGTATGTCTTATGGTCCTTTGGTGGGACAGCATGAGAACCAACAAGACTCTCGCTTCCAAGCCAGCACAGTGTGGCTTCTTTTCCATTCCACTTTAATTTCTGCTTTTCTTAAACCACCTGGGGCTGAACCCAGCCTCTACACATCTACCTTTACTTGAACTATTTATTCCTTATGGTACTGAGGACAGTTTAAAGGAGTGGCCCAAGAATGTCCTGTGTCTTTACTTCTCTGTGCAGCAGCACAGGCTGGATCAGTGGTGTAGTTCTGGTCCTCAGCTGACTTTCTTATCTCTAAGGTGCAGAGCAGTCACTGCCTTTACAGTTCAGTTACTATTACATAAATACAGCATGAGCCAGGTCACGTTAGGGTTTAGTGGAGAGGAGGTATCACACACCAAGGAACACCTGTAAGGATCTGACTGTGACCACTTTTACTCCATTGCAAATATTTTAATCTTAGTGAGTCTATTTTTACATGATATCCCTCACTAGCCTTGTCATGAAATCAAATCCTAATTCAGCAACAGATCAATGTAGAATAGTTGAGAACCCATAAATACCAAAACTAAACAAGCTTGATCAAATATGTGACTAGAAAGCTCAGGGTTTTTGTTAACAGAAAAAGTAAATGAGTTATTTGAAAAGTAAATTATGGATGTTTTGGGTTTTGGAGATGAACTTCTGTGAATTCTATTTCAGTGTCTGAGTGAAGTTCTGCTTGCACAAATGTAGTAACAGATGCCAGTGGGCCTGCAGCAGGGAGGGAAGGCTATGACTGTGGCCAGGCAGCAATCAGCTCCGTATCTGACAGAGCTCCTCCGCCGGTGCTGGCGGTTGCTCGACGAGGGCAGTGCCAGCTCTTGCCATCCTGAGAAACAAACCAAATATCTCTGAATCTCACATCAAATGCTCGGAGGATGGTTTAAATTCCGTCGGCTCATATACAGAGTGGGCTGTTTTTCATTCAATCTCTCTTGCATATTAAGGACATGGTTTATCTGCCTCGGCCCCGAGCAGTCTGGGAAGAATCTTTCTACATTCTGTCAAATGCTCTTGGGAAACCTTTTGCAGGGTCAGCGGTGGGGAGGGCAGTGATGCCTGGGCACAGAGGCTGCGTGATTCTGAGCGAGTGTTCTGCTTGCATACCACAGTCACAACAAAAAAAGACCAAACAGAGAAAAGACAGGCAGGTACAAGACCTCCAAAGTTCCAGCTGAGGGACGATCTAATTTAACCAAGGAGTAGTAGCCACACCAGACTTCTAGTGGTCGGTTCTTTCTGTCGCTACTTGCAGGGATACTAACTCACTTCAGGTCTAGAATCTCCAGACCACTTCACCCTACAGTTATGTCTCTGGCAGTGCTAGAGTCAGAGCTGGTTAAACACACTTCCTCAGAGGGAGACATACACAGGCAGACACAACCTTCCTCACACCAAGATGCTCTGGTTAGGTCTCGTTTAAGACTGAGGGAGCACAGAGACTTCACTCCACAGTTACGCTTTTGGGCACAAGACTGACTGAAATGATGTAAGTCACTTAATAAAGCTTCCCATAGTTACTTTGATTATAGCCTAAAATATACTCACTATGATCTCTGAAAAATGCTAACAAGCGTGGTTATTTCTATTCCATCTGCTTACTCCATAGTTTCAATATCTGGTAAAATATTTGCAATTGAAGGACAACTGACTCTAATTTGCATTTGGAAGTCACTCTCCCCTCCTAGGATTTCACTGCCTTCGGGATAAGACTGACTGCTGAGCTTTAGGACAGATCACATGTGAATGAGAGTTGGCTAAACAGCTGGATGTCAAGATACTAGATTAATCTACTTTTACTTTTTATTTTGCGATTTTTTTTTTTTTTTTTTTTTTTGCCTTTTTGAACCAGGGTTTCACTATGCAGTTTAGGCTGGCCTTGAACTCACTCTGCAGCCCAGCCTGGCCTCAAACTTGAAGCAATCCTCCTGTCTCAGCCTCCCAAGTGCTGGTATTTACAGGCATGCATCACCACACCCAGTTTGATAATTAATCTACTTTTAAACAGCTTTAGCTACCAGCATTAGCAGAGGGAACTATGTTCCCTTCCATTGGATAACTTGTAAAAATTCTGGGAAATGAAAGACCAAAAACTCCTCCAATTTATTTCTCAGTATGACAGAGGGCAAAGATTAATAATCCAACATTAAGTTTTTCATAATAAAATCATTACAAGCTAATTTATACTTTTTAAATTTTAAAAATCAAAATAGTTGAATAGTTTAAGAATATCCTTATGATTATACTTTCTTAAAATTTGACCAGAAATGTGCAGAATTATACAGTAAATAACAAAGGATAATACTATAAAACTTAAGCCAGGATAAAAATTGCTCACTGTGATGATAACTAGGCAGAAATGGGAACTGAAATATGTAAGGACAAGAAGCTAATATAGGAAACCTCTTGTCAAAAATCTTTGCTGGAGATTTTCTTAAGTCAGTATTTAATTCTGCACCGTCACCGTTCCACGTGTCTGAGAGAATCAGGTCAAAGTACACACAAGCACTGATGAGAGCTGGGACAGGGAGGGGATAATAAATGAACCCAACCAGTACTTCAAACTGAATCCTGTGTGTGAGTACTTTTTTAAAAAAGTAAAGACACTTAGAAAATTTTGCTGAAATGATCAAAATTCCATCAGCTTTGTACAGTTGTTTGCTCAAATGGGTGGCTGAATAATCAGCTGAAAAGAAAGCAGAGCAACTCAGGTCAAATTAAGAGTTTTAGAAATGCTAAATAATTACAACTTTTAAGTAAACTGTAACAATAAGGCACACCTGCCAAATAGAAATACACGCACATGAAAGAAAAACTTAGAATAAAAAGCTAGGCACACCCTCTTGTTTCAAGATGTTTTCCTTCCAAATCGTAAACCTACAGGTGTAAGACAGGTGAAGATGGAACCTGCCTCGGCTGCGGCAGTGCTCTTTTGAAAGAAACCCAGCGGCCTGGATCCTGTGCAGGGCCAAACAGTGTTGCAGGGCTCTCTGGCCCACTGTTCAGCCCAGAGCCCTGGCCTCCGGCCTTGGGGTGGCACGACTGGGAGCCATGCTCCTGCTGAGAGCTTGTGCTCCTGTGCTTGTTCTGCTCTGCGGGACAGGCAGTGTGCACGCAGAGCCAGAGCCACGGAAGGGGCCTGAGGGTGGGAGAGGGGAGGAAGGCGAGGAAGCTGCCCGGCCCTTTCCCACACTGCGGTTAGAACTGGTGAGGGTGCGAGGCCGGGCTCAGGTTTTGTTCTCCACCTCACCGCTGGAGACTCATAGCCAAGAGACCAGAGAGCATGCGGGCAGAGGCCGAGCTCACGGGTTTCTCTCCCACCCCCGACAGAGCGAGGACCATGCTCTCACCTGCTTGCCTCGCCTCCCTCACCCGTCCTCCAGGCCCAGGTTGCCCGAGCCCACCCCCTGTCTGGACTTGCACCGTCTCAGTCTCCCGAGCTCAGACATGGCCTTGCAGAAGGTGACCATCACAGGCTCTGCCTCCATCCGTGGACAGACCCTAATGGACACTGCTGGGAGGTAACAGGGGTGGGTGCAGTGAGGGGAGAGGTCACAGGCGGCCTGGCCCTGCCTTGTCCCGACCCTTCCTCTGCTCCCTGCTTCCTGGCTGCCACAAGGTAAGCAGTTGACAGCGGTGAGCATCCGGCCTGGACAGAAGCTGTGCGCAGACAATGCTCCCCTCCTTGGAGTCCGCAGTCAGAAAGCTCAGGCCCAGCCCCAGGCACAGCACATGCCCAGCTCCCCAGCTCAGGTGCAGGGGACAGGGCCCACCACTGCAGCCTTCACACGGCTTCAGCGAGGTCATTCCTGGGCCACCAGGTCCCTGGCCTGGGTCAGACGCCCGGATGGGCCCACCACACTCACGGAGGCCCTGACTGCCACCCCAACCCAACCAGGCCCTGTGAGCCATAGAAGCGTGCCACAAGAATGGCAGCCCACGTGTGGGCTGCTGAGGACTCCACGGATCAAGGTGTGCAGGGCGGAAAAGGAAGCAGCACAAGTGTCTAGTGCACATGGCTTGGGCAGTGTGGGGCCTGGATCCAGCACTGCCACACTGGGCCGAAGCCCCAGCTTCTTCCTATTGTTTGAGACAGTCTCACTGAGCCTTTAAGTTGCAGGGGCTGCCTCTTTCTTTTCCTTCCTTCCTCCTTCCCTCTCCCTCTCTCTCTCTCTCTCTCGTTTCTCCTTCCTCCCTTCCTTCCTCTTGCTTGTAGAATCAAACTCAGGACCCATGCACACCCAGCATGCTCCACCACTGAGCACGGCAGGGTTGTCTCCAGCCAGCCACTGTGGCTATCAACAAAAGCATTGCCATCAGCGGCCACATTAGGTCTGTGCATGCTAGCGAACTCGCTCTGCCACCAGGCCCAGCTCTGCTACCAGGCCCGGCCCTGCAAATGGCACCTCCTCACCCACAGCGGCCCCAACATCCGGCACCTGGAAGCCAGCCTGCATCTCGTCAGGTCCTCCCTGGCCTGGTGCCTCGCTGCTCTGCACAGTAGCCTCCTGGCTCAAGCTCCCTCTGTGTTGCTGGCTATCTCTAAAAGTTGGAAAGCAGAGTCCTGGCTCCTCCCAGCATGCGGATGCTGAGTTCATTCAAGTTTGTGCTGCTTTTCCTAAAAAGACACAGCAGGAGGCAAAGGGTGGCTCTGATGGACTGGAACAGGGCAGGGACTGATGAGCAACACTGTCAGATTTAGAGCCGCAGCTCAGACCAGGACCTTGTGCTCAGCATCCCATAGGACTGGCAGGGAGCCTCTCAGAGGACCAGGCCAGGAGGCCTAGGCCGCGTGCTCTAGGAGGGGACTCAAGTCAGGGCGGTGCCAGGAATGAGGGCGGGAGGCTGGGGGAGCCAGCCTAGGGCAGCCAGCAGCTTCCTTCAGCCACCCCTGGCCCCACCCCATGGTCAGGGGATGAGCCTGCAGCCTAGAGGCCATCACCACAGGACAGATACCCACAGGATGCCGGCCGGCCGACAGCTTCCACAAGGGAGGCAATGGTGCCAGGACAAGAGCAGCTGCCTGCAAATGGTGACTGATGCGTCTCCCTGCTGAGGCGCAGAGGACAGAACCCAGAAGCAGAAGTTAAGCGGGCAGCCAAAGCGGGGTGCTGTGTGCGTGCCGCTAGCCGCTGACACAGCAGGCCGACGCAGCAGGGCCCCATCTCAAAGTAAAGGAGGGACTGGAGCGGTAGCTCAGCACTCCCTGCATTCAATCCCTGGAACTGCAAAGAAAAATAAATAAATAAATAAATAAATGGTAGCCACAAGGAGCCACAGCCCACACGAGCAGAGCACAGGTCACACCATCAGGAAATTGGAACCTGTACCCAGCCTGCCCAGCTGCCGGGGAACCTGAGCCGTACTGCGCTGCAGCACAGCTCAGCCCCACGCTCGGACTCATGCCCAGCTCAGTGCCACCACAGAGACCACGTGCCAGGGGAGGACTCTCACCCGACAAGTACGGAAGCCCTTGGAAAGGACCAAGCTAAATCCATCCTGTGCTTGGTGTGGTGGAGCACACCTGTAACCCTAGCTGGCAGAAGGCCGAGCGAGGACTGCCCTGAGTTTGAGGACAGCCTGAATGACACAGTGAAACCCTGTCTCAAAAGATCACCCCCTAAAAAAGGAAAAAAGTTTCTTACATGCCTTAAGAAGCTCTGTGACAGAGCGAGCTTGCCACACTTTCACAGCACATGATGAGTGCAGAGCTCTTTCCTCCAGGGCACCACCAACTAGGAAGCCGTTTCCTGCAGAGGTCTTCCACCTCAGGGCTGCAATGCGGACAGTGCACTTCTGTTTCCCTGACATCGGTCTGCAGCACCATCCGTACTGAGTGCTAAAGGAAAACACCAAACCTGGGTGCTTCCAAGCTCCGCAGCATTCTAGACTTCAGCTCATGCATCTGCCACTTGGGATGCTTCCTGAGACATCCTCAGGACCATCTGATGCAGGCCTTGAGTGATGCGTGCTAGAACACCACTTAGGACCTTGTGCTAGCCAGGCAGGTGCTGTTCTGATGAGCTTTCTTCCCGGCCCCAACAGTGTTTTTCTTTCAAAACATTCTCTTTTGTTTGTTTGTCGTCTGAGACAGTCCCACTAAGCAGCCGGTGCCACTGCCACAGCCCAGAGATCCAGGCTTCTGTGCCAGAGGACGAGTCTCCACCCACAGGGCTCTTCACACATGCAGTGGCCAACATGGAGTAGCCGAGACAGTGTCTCTTGGGCTGTTGGTTCTCCCCTGGCAACCTGGTGAGTCCTTTCCCTCTTACACACGTGACTGTGTCTCTCCTCAGACTGGATTATGGTAAGTTTTGGCTAGTGCTTTGTGCATACTGCACTTCTGTCATAAGAGATGACTCCCCATGCACACCTGCCTCACCCTGGCTCCCAGCCTCGGAGTGGTTTACGCAGCCCCTCCCAGATCTCTGTGGGAGCCTTGTAAGGTAGGATGCCTCGACACCCCTTCTAATTCAGCCTCAGGGCCTCTTTAGGCTTCACAGTCTTTCACACTCATGGTCACTGCTAATAGTAAATAAAATAGCTAGAAGGGATTCTGGACCATCTTAAGGTTACTCCCAGGCTCCCCGACCTGACCACACCTTGTCAGAGCCAGGCTTCCATGAGCAATCAGAAGTGGGGCCCCTCCTGCCCTGTGCCCTGGATCCTCCCTACTGACACAGAAGAGGCGCAGGGAGGGCAGGAAGCAGGGGCTACCGCAAGTGGACCTCACCAATTCTGGATGTTTGTGTCCCACTTGGAGCAAAACTTCATGAAAATTTTGGCTTTCTAAAGTGGACCCAGGTGGTTGACACCTCAGATTCATTTTTCCTAGGTGGCATCTTCCTCGAGTGATCCCAGCACCGGTCAGAGTGCTGGTGATGCCAATGCCCAATGCCAACAATATGATGCAGCACACCCACCTCTTTTGCACTCTTGATCTTGGTCAGGAATGTGTGGAGCTCCATGGTCTCCGCAAACAGGGCGCGGCACACGGCCTGATAATGATTCGCTGCCTCTGACTCAGCTGGAAGATGAGCAGCACACATCTACGGAAGAGGAGGATAAAGGAAATGGTCATTATTTGGAATTTTTGGTGCCTTAAAAACAGACAGAGCCAGGTGTGGTTGTGCATGTCTATATCCTGGCACCCTGGGAGGCTGAGGCAGGAAGATTGTAAGTTTGAGCCCAGCTGGAGCACCTCATGTAGCTCATTATGCTGACCCCAAAACCCACCTGACACAGTCAGTGCATTAGTATTTTCATTTCAGACAGCAAGGCCGTTCGTGTCAATGCACATCATCAGAAGTCTACATAGTTATGTGGGAAACACCCACTAAGAGACACCTGTGTGATTCACAGGTGACAGCACCAGTGAGCTGACAGGCGCTTCCATGTGGAAGGGATTGGAGGAGCGCACAAATCCAAGTGGGGAAAGAGGAGCCCAGCATCTGCTGAGGATGACAGCTGGGTGACTGACCCGCCACTGCCTGGGCGTCACCCTGGCATGCACCTCGTGTGACACCGCACGAACAGCGGGAGTCCGTGTGGCTGCGAATCCCCCGCAGCCACTGGTAAAGGAAACAGGTGACAGGAAGGGGGCCTGGCCAGGGCCAGTGTCACCACAAGGCAGGAGACTGTGGCTCCTGCCTGGAGCCTGCTGACCCGTGGGGACCTCCGGCAGAGAGGGGTACAGGGTGGGGGTGGGGAGGAGGCAGCAGGCAGAGGCAGAGAGCAGAGGGCAGCACAAGCCACAAGGTGACCTCCAGTTCACTATCCTCGGCTCTCAGGGCTTGTAATCCTTCAGTCCTGCGGGGAGAGGTCGTTTTTCAGCGGGTGAGGTGTGCGGACTGCTGCCACCATGGCCTCTGTCAGACAGATGCCCACAAAAGGCCCAAGTCCTGGGGGCCGAGGCTTCCTGCAGCTCCTGTGCTGCACACCATGGCTGGGTGTAAAGCATTTCGCCCATCAGGCAGGGGTTGCCCACTCTCCCTCGCCTCACAGCTGGCACCGTTCAGATGATAGAGCAGAGTGGGCACAAGGGCTGGCACACGATGTGTTAGATACAGGCCCAGCTTGAGCAAATGCTCACACTCTCCCAAACCTGATGTTACTGCAATTACTGAAAAGACACATTTCACTTTGTTCTCAGCATTTCTACCAACCATAACATAAAACTGTCCAGTAGTTTCTGTCCCCACACTGAGGCTCTGTATGTTTTCTTACATAGGCATCTCAAGTGGTTTAAGATTTCTTCTCCAAGATGCCTGACATGGCTCAGCTGTGACAGGTGAAAGGCAACCTTCTGCACAGTTCCCAAAGAGCTCAGGGGCTCAAGGAGACTGAGAAGCAAAGATCTCACAATAGAGAATCAGCAGCTGCCAGTGCGCACAGCACACACTGGGGCTCAATTACTTTTGTGTAAAGAAAGATGAACTTGAGTCATTTGAAGGTGAATGGGTGCCCCTTGAGAACAGAATGTTAAATGAAAGAGTCAAGACACCCAGGCTTAAACATCACATGGGTCCTCTTACATGAGAAACCCAAAATACAAGTAAACAGAAATGTAAAAGGTAACAGGAAACAGGAAGGCGGATCCTCTCAGCCTGGAAGGGAAGGAAAGGAATCAAGCTGGGCTCTGTGCAGACACCAGCTCCCCAGGGTGCGCGCCATTGCTGCATACTGCAAATGTAGACTCAAAAGCGAAACTGAGAAATGAATAACTGTGAAAAAGAGAAGATGCATCCTCGGGCCCCAGGGGTCTCTACGGGGCGAAGAGGAGCGTCAGCAGCCTGAGACGGCCCACGTCACTCTCTTCTAGTTCTTTACATCTGTGTGGACTTTCACTTCTCCATAGAGAAAAGGACGTGAGTAAACAAAGGGAAAAAGAAACAAGCACACGAGAGATCTTTTCTGGATAGTTCTTGGAGAGGCCCTGGCTTGGTGATTACTGCTTCTCAGGAAATAAGCGGAAAGGGAGAGATCTGGACGCCAGGTTCTTTCTCCTGCAGTACTGGGGCGGAACCAGGCCTCGTGGGCAGGGACAGCAAGCACTCCCTGCCGAGGAATCACATTAGCTCGGGGGGAAGCACACATTCCAGTTCTGACCCGGATCTGGGCCTGTGACGTAGCCCGACCCCTTGTCAGGGGCCAGGAACCCTGGAGTGAGTCCTAGGGGCCACCTCATGCTTCCCTGGTGCAGGGCATAAAGGCAGGGGCCATGTGTGTTGCGACAGGAGGCAGAGCATCTGCTCTCAAGAACCTGAAAACCAACAAACCCAAGCCCGCTGTATGTCATTCAGACGAGTTTCATGTTCTCTCCTGGCCATGTCTCTTCAGATAATTCCCATCTTCTTTTCCAGCAACGAGTTGATCAACAAACTCAATCTGGCAACCAAACCACAAATGGGTGCGTGTCCCTCTGCGGTGAGTAATGGGTTTCACCCTTTAGGATTTCAGCGCACTTGCTGAATGTCTCAGCAGCTCTCTTCCCTCTCATTTACCCTAAAGGAACATTCAGAACATACTGTCACAGATGTGGGAAATTTTACAGGCCAGTTCTGATTAGTACAGACACCAAGAAATAAGTGAGGCTACGATAAATGAGGTCAAATAAAATTGCTGAGAACGGAGCTGAAGCTCACAGTTTCCCTCCCGTCTGTAAGACCTATCTTCCTAAGCGCTGTGGCACTTTCTTTATGTATTTTCCACATGGTGACACCAGTAAGTTAGGGCAACTATAACAGCTTAAATTAAAAAATGATAAAAGTGTCCACTCAAATGGCTAAATGCCCAAGGTTTTCAGTGGTCAACACACTTACTGAAGGCTGCTGAGCAAGACTTTGGAAATTCCCACCCACTCCACCCCACCTTGGCCCTGGGGTGAGTGTGGAGGAACCCGCAGTTCCCCTTGCCATCCGTCTGGAATCACTGCTCTCGGGAGAACAGCAGGGCGGTCTGGGGCTGTGGACTCTCCACGTAGACTCTCCTGGGCTCTGTTTACATGGACCCACCTCAGTCCTGCTGCACACATTCCCACCGGCATGTGTGCATGGACTCGGGCTCAGTGTCCTGCACACGTACTCATCACCACCTCTGCTGTCACCCCCCTCCCTGCCACCTCCACCTGGCAGAGGGTCCTTCTGCCAAGGGAGGGAGCAGGCAGGGCCTGTCTCTCTGGGTCAGCTTATTCCACCTAACACAATGTTCCCCCAGTGTATGTTTTTAAAAATTAAAACTCAACATCTAGAAAACATGAACTGAATAGAGTAGCAAAGTTTAGTTTGTGTGCATAGGGACACTTTACCACGCACATTAAGAGTTTAGTACTGGTATGTGAAGAACTGAAGACCACACCTCAGTTCTCTAAGACTCAGCACTCGTAGGTTCCTGTGGTCACGGGGGGGGGGGGGGGGGGGGGGGGGGGGGGGGGGGGGGGGGGGGGGGGGGGGGGGGGGGGGGGGGGGGGGGGGGGGGGGGGGGGCTTTTCCACAGCCAGACTTGCCCAAGAAGAACTCCCAGCCCAGACAGGCTTCTCTGCTGCACCCGAGCCCTGGGGAGGAGGTCAGGAAAACACAGACAACATCGCCGTGAGGCGGTACCTGGAGGCCATGTATGTGACCTGTGGTCCCAGCGCTGGCTGCCCCACAGGACAAAGGTGGACGGAGGTCAGTGCGCTGGATCGGGGCAGCTGCAAAGGCCTTGGAGGGTCACACCAAATGTTGAACCACCATCCCATGTTTCTTTTATTCCTGGGTTTTTGTTTTGTATTTTGCTGCTGGGGACTGAGTCCAGGACCTGTGCACTGGGCTACAACCCATCCCTTTTCAATTTCTGCTTTGAGACAGGGCCTCCCTAAGCTGCCCAGGCTGGACTCCAACTTGCCACCCTCCTGCCTCAGCCTCCCAAGGGTTGTGATCACAGGTTCTATTTGTACCTTCATGACATCGCAGTAGGAGCAGATGGCCCCTGGCTGCCGCTGGCCCTCGTCCTCAGCCTCAGCACCCTCATCTGCCGCCCCGTAGCCCTCATCATGGGTGCCATCGGCCTCAGCTGTGTTGGCCATGCGGTCGATGAGCTGCTCCAGCGGCGGGCTCAGCTCACGCTCCTCGTTCTCCTTCAGGCCATAGTCCAGGGCCTTGTAGATGATGATGCCCAGGGACTCGATTACCTGCAACACAGAGACGTCAGCACCATGGGTGGCTGAGGGCAGCCTGCTCCACCCCAGGTGCAAGACCAACCGCACCCATCGGAAGGGCTCAGCAGCCTCTCCACATACCAAAACACCTCTGACCAAGTTCTGTGGCTTACTCACAGCAGCACACAATGCAACCCGCCAGCCCTTTGTATATTTTCTTAAACTTATACAAAATATTAACATTAATCTTCTCTTGGCTGGGAGGGCACCCTGTCATCCCTCTGATGAGCCAGGAGGACTGAAAACCGAAGCCCAGTCCAGGAAACTGATGAGGCCCTGTCTGCAAAAGGCGAGGCACGCTGGGTTAGAGCTGTGTGGTCTTGGGCCTCACCTTCAGCACCAGAAGGAAAAACAATATTCTCCATTCATGTAAAATAATAATGTGGTTGACTTCCCAGATTTATCCAAAACATTTTGAGGCTGGACAGAGGGCTGAGGACATAGCTCAGAGGCAGTGCCCAGCCTGGGTTCCTTCCCTGCACCTCAAAGCTGGACAAAGGGCTGAGGACATAGGTCAGAGGCAGTGCACGGCCAGGGTTCCTTCCCTGCACCTCAAAGCTGGACAGAGGGCTGAGGACATAGCTCAGAGGCAGTGCCCAGCCTGGGTTCCTTCCCTACACCTCAAAGCTGGACAGAGGGCTGAGGACATAGCTCAGAGGCAGTGCCCAGCCTGGGTTCCTTCCCTGCACCACAAAACAACAAAGTGGACCAACACCAAAAGCAGATGAGTCATCAAAGAGCTGCTTTTCCACGATTCAGGAGCCTAAACCAATAACACCCGCACCACACACCCTGCTCCCT
Organism: Dinomys branickii; assembly: GCA_004027595.1. Lineage (NCBI taxonomy): Eukaryota > Metazoa > Chordata > Mammalia > Rodentia > Dinomyidae > Dinomys > Dinomys branickii. The sequence continues at coordinate 171,577 of PVLD010001787.1, read as the reverse complement.
CCCAGGACCTACAGGGGTGCTTTCTCAGCCGGGCCTACGGGCACACAGAGACCCAAGCCACCCCACCACCCACCAGGCAGGTGAGCGCAGCCTGAGTTCTCAGCACCACCCTCTTGCTCAGGAAGGACCACAGCCCTGCAGCCAGCCTTGCTTCCCAGGCCCATGGCTCAATCCACACCATCCTCCCACCCACCTGCCCTCGCTTCCTTCCAGTGGACGGGACAGGAAGCATAAGACTACTCACTATGTAGTCCAGGATGACCTTGAACTCACTACGTAGTGCAGGCTGACCTCAAGGGAGCAAGGCCAGCAGAAATAGGAAGCCCAAGAAAGAGCCAAAAACACTCAAAAGGGGCCGAGACACCATAACCAAAATTAGGGGCCTCTCCGATAGGCTCGCTAGGACATGGAGGTGGTGGGGGATACCTGGGTTTCTCTGGGAACGTCTGCACCTGAAAAGCAAACCCAAGTGAGACTGGAGAAACAATAACAAGTCCCCCAAACCGAACAGAACCTCCGAGGACTGCAGCAACTCCACCACTAAAGGAGGGGGGGGGGCACTGCTCTGCCGGGGTACAGGGAAAGGAGGCTCGAGGGGCCTCCGGAGTCTGAAAGGCCACCGGCCATCCCATCCAACTGTCCGCGTGAGAACCGAGTCCACGGCTCCCTACTTCCCAGCACAACCTGGAGAGCTGCTCCCAGGAGCCCCCAGAGCCCTGAAGATATGGCTCGCACAGGACCGGAGCTGGCTCCTCACTGGCGTGCAGGTGGCAGGTAGAAGGCCACACAGCAGAGTCCCACATACAGCCTGCAACAGTGACACCAGGCAGATGGAGGGGCGGCAATGAGTGACACTGTCAGAGGACTGTAGGCCCTACGCAAGCCTGCTGAGGCCTGGGCTCTGCCATGTCCTGATAGCTTTCAGTGCTCTGCCCCACCCCTCCCTTCCAGTGCTCTGCGCCCAGCCCTTGGGATGGTGTGACAGCTGTACCTGAATGTCCCCCAAAGCCTCATGTAGTCGGAGATGGGGCCTCTGGAGGTGGCTGGATCTACAGTATGTGACTGACTCATGGTGTGGTGCTGGGATTAAGGGTGCTGGGATTAAGGGTGGGCGATTATTTGGTCAGTCCACTGATCAGTTTGGCACTGCCCTAAATCCAGTAGCCTAGATACAATGTAAGGGACACAGAGAGGCTTGTATTCTCCCTCCCCTGCTTTTGCTACCTTCTGGCCTCTAGGAACTGTTTCTCCTCTGCAAAGCCATGCGGCCTCAGAGCCAGCCGATTATGGACCAAAACCTCTACACATCAAGAGCCAAATAAACCTTTTCCTCTTTAACTCTGAGTGCTGGGTATTTTGTCTCGGCAACAGGAAAAGCAGCTGAGACAGCCAGGATGAGCCCTATCCTGCCCAGCACTGCACCTCAGGCAAACAGGGGCTCACAGCTCAGACTGGCCTCAGGGACGGCGCCGGGCTGAGTGAGAGAGCACACGCTTGGCGTGTGCAGCTGTGAGTCTGACCCATCACACCAGGGGAAGTGCGCCTGCAGTTGCAGAGGGAGTTTGGACTTGGACTGCTTTCTTGTATTTTGGTTTTCTGAGACTACTCACTATGCAGTCCAGGATGACCTTGAACTCACTGCGTAGTACAGGCTGACCTCAAACTGAGGGTGATCTTCCTGCCTCAGGCTCCCAGGTGCTGGGATTAGAGGAGTGCACCACCACACCTGGCTGAATCTAGACTTTTTTGAGCAATGCTGGAGCAGCAGGGCCTGGGGCCCTGGGAACAGAACGAGGTACCCTGCATTGTGAGACAGATGAGAGCCTTCATAGCTGGAGGTCAGATACTTTTGTGTGGACCTTCAAAGGTGTGCAACAAAGGTCAGTCCTCAGCCAGGGGCTGCTGGGAACTGTGGGACTTCAAGGCCTAGGACTGAGGGGAGGTCTGCAGGGAGCAGGGGTGTGCCCAGGACAGGACAAGCAGATCTGCTGCAGCCGTGCTGCCTGGTAGGGCTTTCTCCCTTCACCAGAGGCCCAGAGGCTTCCTGACCAGGGTCTGGACCCTCCAGGACTGTGCCCCCGTGTATCTCTGTCCTCTTGGGTTCATTAACGCAGGTGTTACAACAGCAAGCTGAGTAACACATCAGCAAAGAAGATCCAAAAATCAATAATCTAAATTTCCATCTTAGCAAATTTGGGGAGAAACAGCAACTTAAATCCAAAGTACGCAGAAGACAAGAAAATCGTAGAGAGCAGAAATCAATGAAATTGCAATAAGAAATCAATAGGAAAACCAAGGAAATCAAAAGCTGGTTCTCCGAAAAGATCAATACAATCAAGTCAGCAAAATGAGAAGGCACAAATCACCAGCAACAGAACAAAGGAAAGGACATCGCACATCCAGGCCCCCTGGCCCTGAAGGAGGAACACTTAATCTGTACCATGCCCACAGCTGTGACCACCCAGAGAGATGGGCTGAGTCCTGGAAAGACAGGACCAGCCAATCTGACCCCTGAGGAAACAGACCGCCTCAAGAATTAACAACTCAGCCGGGTGTGGTGGCACATGCCTGTAATGCCAGCCCTTGGGAGGCTAAGGCTGGAGGATCATTCTAAGTTTGAGACCAGCCTGGGCTATAAAGTGAGCTCAAGGCCTGCCTGAACTGCACAGCAAGACCCTGTCTCAAAAAGAAAACAAAACAAAAGGAAAGGACACTGTCCACAAATTACTTGACTGTCTATACAGACAATCAGAATCAACAAGAAACTCTTAGAATAGGGAACAAGGTTACAAGACACAAAGTCAGTATCCAAAACAAGACACAAGGGAGACTGAAATTAAACATACAATGATGTTTACATTAGCACCCCCAAAAGGGAAATGCTGGGGTATAAATCTAACGAAACATACACCAGGCCTGTACGAGGAATCCCCAGAAACTTGGTAAGTTGAGTCAAAGAATGCAGCGGGAGGGAGTCCCAGTCCGTAGACAGGAAGACTACTGCTATCAAGATGCCCGCTCCTCCCAGCCTCAACTCTGGGGCCAGTGCAGCCCCAGTCAAAATGCAGTCACTGCTGTTGCAGGCATCAGAAACCAACTGCAAGATGCAGAGAGGCGAAGACTCAGAAGAGCCAACACAACCTCACTCTAGTGCTGGGCCCGGGCTGGTCTCCGGTGAGCAGGATCAGCGAGACCCCAGCCCAGGAGCGCCCCACCTGGTGCTACGGGTGGGGTCCCAGGATCCCATCAGAAGGCTGGTCCACAGCAGGGGATGAGAGCTGCTGCTCTCGGAAGGGACTGGCACAGTCCTGTGGGCCCATTAGCTTCCACGAGAGAGCGCTGGCTTCCTGCTTGTTCTCCGACCACTCCCTCTGCATTTGCCCACGTCTGGAATGCCACCTGCCACGGGCTCTCGCGACCGCAGGTGGAGGCCTCCACCATGCTCTGGAACCCGGAACTGTGGATCAGGGAACAACGTGAGCAGGAAACAGCCAGGCACCCCATGGGGAAGGACTGTCAGCAGGATCTGCTGGCAGCACCGAGTCCCCCACATTCTGCGGGCTCTAGCTGACTGTGGGGTTGTGACTTTGTTTTTATGCCTCACGTTAAGCTTTTGTTTACTTAAGCTAAAAGATTCTGCACATGCAGATCAAGGAGGAATCCGGTAGGTTTCTCATCCACTGCAAGTCAGGCTCTCCCCTCCTGTTTAGGCAGTAGCTGAGCCTACCTTGCCTCTGGTGGCTCAGGGTCACCCTCTGGCCCCTGCCACCGACATTGGTTATTCCCACTATGGCCAGGTTGCCAGCCAGTTCACACTGTGACCAGCATCCATACCACAGCTGTCGGAGGGCATAGGGATGTGGGCTCCTGACAAATCCACTCCCAAGTCTCGGTGACACGTGCCGGCTGGGCCTCCCCAGGCTGGGTGAGAAGGGCCTCAGATGAAGGTCAGGCCCGCACCACCTTCCAGCCTCCTGTCATCCAGCACAGCACGCCCCCAGCTCCACGGCCTCCTCTGTGGCGCAGGCTGCTCCAGGTGCTCTGCGTCTCCAGGGTTCTACTCTCCCCACAGCCTTTCAGCACAGCCAGACTTTCTCAACTACACGGGCACCAGGCGACCCCTCCACAGGAGCTGTGGGATGTCCAGCTGCCAGAGCAGCCCAGACCAAGCTCTTCAGACATGGTTCTGGACCAAGGACAAGGCGCAACCTCCAGAAAGGTTACTGAGGCACAGGAGAATCTGGCCAGACCGGCTTGCATGGTTAAACACACTAATTTTAGCAGCTCATTGTCCAAAACATGTGGGAAGCAGTAAGAGAAATGCAGTGTCAGATCTAAACTGTTCCTCTGAGTTAGCAGTCGTGGGGCAGCTGGAAAATCACCATTCCCGTCCTGGTACCAGGGCCCCTGGTGTTTCCAGAGCCTCTGACACGCGTGACTGTGGGCATGAGCCCCAGCGTCTGGCCGCAGAGTCACCACAGTGAGTGTGGCAGTGTGGAGAATGGTTTCGGGGCGGGAACAGAGACCCTGACCAGTGCTGCTTACTCCCGGCTCCAGATGCCACGCATCGGGCACCGCGAAGGGTGCAACACCTGACCTGGTCTCACTGGGTGACAGCAGCACCTGAACCAACACTGGGGCACCACTGGGTCTGTGCCACCCAGCCACACCATGCCTTCCTATTGTTAGCCCTCCCCATGCTGCCCGTCACCTGAGACTGTGCTCGTCTCCTCTTACGGCACGGACCAAGGAGGACCCTGCTCAGTGTTTGCCACACACCCACTGTTCTGCTGCATGCAGAGCAGGTGCACTGAGTCTGCCAAACCACAAGCTGTAGTGGCGATCCGATTAGACAGAGGTGATGGCTGCCATCAGGGCGGTCAACGTGGCACCCAGCCTGTCAGTCCACACCCACAGGTATCAGCTGCTCCTGCCTTTGCCCTTGGCCTCACTGCCAAAACTCCTCACCCAGCTACAGATTTACCAATAGCAAAAGCGGCAAAAACTCTCCAAGGCCCCCACCAGGCCAGCGGGCACAGGAGCACGTTCCCCTGATGAATCACAATGAGCCTAGCAGCACATGTCCTCAGCACCTCACACACGGGAACAGACGCCAGGTGTGGTGGTGCGTGCCAGCAGTCCCGCCACTGTGGAGGCTGAGGCAGGAGCGCTGTGAGCCCAGGAGTCCAAGGCCAGCCTGGGCAACATAACAAGATCCCATCAAAAAGGAAAGAAAGAGAGAAAAGGAGAGACGGACGGACGGACGGACGGACGGACGGAAGGAAGGAAGAAGGAAGGAAGGAAGGAAGGAAGGAAGGAAGGAAGGAAGGGGAGGGAAGGAGGAAGGAACCAGACTTGAAAGGGAGCCACCAAATCACATATAAAGTTAGGCAGCCAATAAGCAAGCCAGGGCTCCAGCCAGCTTTGTCCCTCACGGACCTGGCAGGCACATTCCACCACCGCACAGATCGTGCGCCTGAGCAGCGGCCTGGCTGCCAGCGTGGAACCCGAGCTGTGCACAGTGTGGCCGCAGGGCAGACCGTGGGAGTGCTTTCCGACCCCATGCTACTTGTGTGAATGCCCTCTCTGGGTCTGAGGCTTCAGGAAGTCACTGAGGCAGGGACACTTGCCTCATGGTCTATGGCTGTCACCATGGCCACTGCACCCACCATGTGCCTAAGAGCTTTCACTCCCAGGTGGAAGGTGTCTTCCAGGCCTGGCAAAAAACTGCGTTCCATGCACACTCCTCTCACCTTTTTTATCTTGACCGCTCATCTCAGTTTAGTAAAATCGTTAAACTTCTGGATCTAACGCATCGTCTAGCACTCCCAGACTTATAAAACCAGCCAATCTGGCTTTGCTTTTTGAGTCCTCAAACATTTCCCTTCAAGTCCCATGGGACAGTGACAGTCCTAACTAAAATGCCTCACAGCAGCAGGTCAGTCAGCCCCTAAAAGCCTCGCCTCGTAAGAAGTGGCCCGCACATGTGCCTCCTGCTCACAGCAATAGCGAGGTGATGCCTCGGTGCAGTCTGCACATGCGGGGAGCCCAGCTCCTGAAAACGCAGGCCCTCGGTCACCCGGCTAGCGCTCACACTCGAGTTCCTTTGCCCTGTCCCAGCCCACGGACACCGGCCATGAGTAGACAGCAGGGCTGTGGGCAACAATGCAGAGAACAGGCCATGCCTGGGCCTGTGCAGAGCATGGGAAAGGTCACCTCACAGCACCCAGGTCACGGGAGGGAGCACACAACAGAGGCACTGCAGGCACTTCTGTTTTTTTAGACGATAATGTTTTACATATTCAAATACTGAAGAAAAGAAGGTAGAGAGGAAAGTGTTGACGACAACACACCACTGAGGGTCAGAGTCACTGACAGGGACGGAGCAAGTATTTCCTAGCCTTAATAATTCAGATCCCTCAAAGAGCTTAGTAATTTCTCAAAAAAAAAAAAAAAATTCCCTGAAATTTACTGTCTCTATTTTTCTGTAGTGCGGGCCCTGACTCCCACACCCTGCTTTATGATGTGCCAGGGGGCAGTGGCATAGGCTTTGTGGCTGCTCTACCTCTGACAGCATTTACTGCAGACCTCTTATGTCACTGCCTCACAGGCTCATTACACGCTGTGCCAGCACAGGGCTCTGCAGCGCCCCGGGTCCTCTGGCCTGTGTGCCGCAATCCCCTGCACTTCATCTGACCACTGCTTCTACTTGGCCTGAGCCCCAGCCCAGTCCCCCCTCAGAGCAGCGTCTCAGTCCTGCCACCGAGGCCCGGGCGGCTTCATTCTCCAGCTGCTGGGTAGCTGAGTATCAAGAGCACTACCCTGTGCCAAACTCAAATGTGAAAGCATCTCAGGACTGAAATTCAAAGATGTTTTTTGATGATGCAAGGAAGTCAGAAATGAGTGAGCATTCTGAAGTACTAAAGAACCACACAGAGCTACAGAACCTTGAGCCAAAGAAGAAACCCCAGGGAAATTAAAAAGTACTTCATAAAATGTATCAATGTTATTAATGTAATAATATAACAATACATAATATCCCAAATTCAGCCACAGTACTCTTTAAGAAAAACTTATAGCTTCAGAGGAGTGGACAAATACCCTGAAAAACACAACTTACCGCAAACTGGAAGATCTCAGGATTGAAAGTGATGAACAACAGTGACAAGTTGAAGATATGAGTCAGGAGCGGCCTGCTGACTTGTGGGCCACAGCGCAGCAGTCACACGTCAAGTTCCGCCAGGACCATCCCACCTGCCACTCTCCATGCAGGAGCAAAACGCTGTTCAGACACCGCTGCACTTCCCATGCCTCAGCTGCTTACAAACAAACCACACTCAGCCACATGCGTCCTCGCGGGCGCCTGCAATCCAGGAGCGTGGAACTGGTCCCATCCACAAGTGCACGTCTCGTCAGACACATGGGCTCTCAGCCCAATGGCACTCTGCCCTCCCGGACAGCTGTGCGGACTACCTGCAACTACCACAACACGTGTCACTACATGTCACAGGACAGGTGTGCGTCCTGCAGGCCTCAGTGGCCAGTAAGGCTGTCGGTGATGGCACTTATTAAACATAAAAAGCAGAAGAGAGCACAACTCCGGGTATTTTCTACACAGACACGCAGTGGTCACTGGGGTAGATGAGTATTTCTTAAACAAGACACAGGGGTTATACCATAATATTTCAAAACCAAATAAAATTATTTTTTATTATCTAAAAAAAAAAAGACAGGGGCTCAGAAGTCAAAAACAGGAATCAGAACTCATCAACATTAAAAATGGCTTCAGCCGCGAGTGGTGGTGCACACCTATAATCCCAGCATTCAGGAGGCTAAGGCAGAAGGATGGCCATAAGTTTGAGGCCAGCCTGGGCTACAATGTGAGTCCAAGGCCAACCTGAACTACATAGCAAGACCCTGTCTCAAAAAATCCAACAAAAACCCAATGACAACAACAAAAAACTATGCTTCAAAAGACAACAATAAAGTGAGAAGGCAAGTCACACGGTGGGCATGATGTGTATTTGTATCTAATGAAGAACTTCAATTTGAAATATTTTAAAAACAACTCAATAAGATAAATAACCCAATAAAAATGGACAAAACTCAAACATACACTTCACAGACACAAACAGTGTGTCACCAGGTGGGGCTGTCTGCAGGGAAGTACACACCAAAGTGAGGAGCGTCTCACACCCTCCAGACAGTGACCCTGAGCTGCCCCTGCCCACCGGCATGCACTGCGCCCGGAGCTCTCTGGGCCGGGTGGAGTACAGAAGAGCGTAACTTACTGTTAATCGTGCTTCTTATAAGGCCAGACACACCTGTACCTTATGACCTACAACTCTATTCTTGTTCACCCCGGAAAATGACAAGATATGTCCACATAAATGCCCTCGGCAGCATTTCTGCAATCACCCCCAAACAACCCAACTACCCAACAGCAGAGGAACAACTCACACAGCACTGACCCAGGGGAACGCTAGCCGGTATTCAAAAAGGACAGACGGATCTAGAGTCTGCTGAACAGAAAATTGTACACATGGGATGACCCACATGACTACACTACACAAAACTGAGTGTGGGCAAGGGACGACCGCTTTCTGGAATCATGACATGACTAGGACAGCACTTACAGGACTGTACAAATTTGTTAAAACTCATCAAATTAATTTTGGGGGGGGTGATGCTGAGGATTTAACCTATGGTCTCATAGATGCTAGGCAAGCACTCACCACTGAGCTATATCCCAGCTCTTTTTTATTTTTTGAGACAGGGTCTCTAAAATAATCCAGGGTGAACTTGAATTTGAAATCCTCCTGCTTCAGCCTCCTGAGTAGTTGGAATTATAGGCATAATCCATAGTGTCTGACTCTAAACTTTAAAGATCTAAGTTACTGGCATTTCATTATATTCGAATTATACCTCAAGGTTGTTTGTTTGTAGAGTAACGTATTTCCACTGTGAAGAGAATACTGAGCCAGCCACAATGAGGGGGCTCCATCTACTCTGTGGGGTGTGACTTTGGGCCAGGCACAAACTCAGAGCCACCCAGCCTAGGGCATGAGGACTGGGCACAGCAACTGGAAACATGCAGGGTTGGGGCAGCACAGGAAACTACATTCCACAGGGGAGACCTGTGCCAAGGGCCAGCAGGTAACCGGGACGCTCTGGCAAGCAGAGCTCAACGCGGGCGTCGCCTCAGGAGGAGCAGAAGAAGGTCATGGCACAGCCCGCTCCTGAGGAAGGAGCTGCACCATCGTCAGGGGAACCTGCCTGGCCTGCTCTGGAGGACATTTAATTTTGGAACTGGTTCTCCTAGAATTAAAAAAAAAAAAAAAAAAAAAAAAAATCAGGCCTCAAGGACCTTCAGGGGAAGGAAAAAAACCACATCAAAGACAATCAAACCTGAACAAAGGTAAGAACAAGACAGGGATTTTCCACCACTAAGGAAAAAATTCACACACACTCTTGACTGTAATAACCATCGTACAGTGGAATCTACTGTCTTTAAAGGGATGAAATGCTGGTATTTATTCATAACACAGCGAGCCTTAAAAACCTGTAAAATGGGAGAAGTCACATGCAGAAAGCTAAATACAATGGCTCCCACTTCACAAAATACCTCCAAGGTGGGGGCTCATCGCCCCTCACGTAGGAGGGGCACAGGCCAGGAATGGGCAAGGGCTGTCCAGCCGCATGGAAACTGGGGCCCTGCCACATCCTACGCACTGTGTCATGGCCCAGCAACATGCAGCCAGGCCGGGTCCCTCGTGTACAGGTAACTGAAGCTTCCAAGGAAAGCACAGGCCCAGCCTCGGCGCCTCCTGTGGGACCCAGTGCACACTGACCCTGCTCACAGATTCCAGGGAACTGTCACGCCCGCACTCTGCCCAACACAGCCTCTCCACTGCCTGTCACGGCGCTGCCCTGGCGGGCCACATCCAGCCTCAGAATACCCTCTCCTCTCAATCCCATCACTTCCTCCTGGCCAGCTCACAGCTGTGACAAGGAAGCCGAGGTCCACAGAGCAGTCCCTGTGGATGCAGGAGGGGACACAAAGCCAGACCCAGGACACAGACACAGTGGGCCTGGCAGGCAGGTGCAGGCAGAGAGGAAGAGGGCGAAAGACAAGCGGCCACCAAGGGAAGGTGTAGGACAGCGAGCAGGAGCTGTGGCCCCCAACCCGGACAGGCCTCCACGAGGAGCCAGGCACTTTCTCACCTCTCCTCGGCTGAGGGTGTGTGGTACGGCCTCCTCCTCGCACAGGGCTGCTGCTGTTCTTCCACCCCAGGACAGCTGCTAACACCTTGGGCAGGGGCACAGGCACCAAGCTGGCCCCAGCTGTGCATCTGGAAACTAGTGGGAGAAAGGAGGGCCCAGAGCATGGGCACTGAGTCACAGGGTACGGGCCAGAGTAGGTGCCCAGCAAGGACGCCAGCAGTTCCCAGATGTCCCAGGAGGGAAGGTCCACGAGACAAATTCAGCCTTTATTTTCCCAGTAAAGCCTACTTAAAACAATGTTTATTTTCATTGCAACATCATCATTTCCTGAGCTTCTTATATAACTAACCTTGTTCAAAGCAAGGCCACAGGACAGCCATGGAAGCCACAGCAGATGTCAAAGGCACTGCTTCCTGCCCTGTCCAGGTGGTGCAGACCACTGTGAAGCAGCCCGAGCAGGGCTTAAATTAAACAATTGGCTTTCCATGCATACTTGTGAGTCTGTCCAAGACCTAGGCCCTTGTCTAGAGATGGGCAGTAGACTGAGTCAGTGAACCTCTGTGAGTCACTGGTCCTACTGAGGCCTGTAATGGTAGGTGAAGCCATGAAGCCTCAAAAGATAAGACAAGGTCACAGCCAAGGACACCTGGCTCCAACCTCAACTAGATAAAGACTAGCCTCAGGCATCTCACTCCTGGGTGGAGACCTTCCTGGAGTTAATATAACTCTCCTAAATTAACACAAGGCCTTACTTTAAAATGTCCTTGAGTGGTTCCTGCCCTTCTTGAGCATTCCCTGACTTGTTCTGATAACTAAATAAATATGGGCCACCCACAGAAGATCTTGGTCTTAGTCCCGAGAAAATCTTCAATTTTGTGAGAGTGTTTCGATCCTCCTGGAGTCCTGAAATCCTTCTATGTGTCTCTTTTGTTTGGTCTTTGCTGTCCACTCTTTGGGAGACTGCAAACCTGATCAGTCCTCAGTAATTAAGGGATATTATTAATCCAAGCAGAATTATCTTGAAGCCTCAGTCTCCAACCCTAACCAGGCTGGTACCTGCTGTACACCACACACTCTGCTCCCTAAGGATCCTCACCCACATGGTATGCCTGTTCCTCAAAGATACCTTGGGCAACACCAGGTAGCTTGAGAAGAGCCACATGCGGCCCTGCAGAGACGCTTGAGTGGGTGTGGAGAGAAGGTGAGCCCCTGGGTGGGGACCCACAGGAGAACAGCAGAGTGACACCATCCTCACCGTGAAACCTTGTGGGTGCCTCATGGATGGCATCACAGATGCTGAGGAAACTGGATGCTCCCAGAGACAGATGGTATGGAGGGTCCCAAGAGGGTCAGAGAAAGGCCACCCTGTGCCTCATCTGCTGTTCAAGAGATGCATTCTAATATATCACACAGTAAAGTAAGAAAATGTCTTCATAAAAAATAAAACACAGCAATGGCTTGAATGGATCAACCGATGGACTGATGAACACAGCATGGTGTAGCCATGAACAGAACACTACTTACCCACAGAAAGGAGGCAGAACACAGGCTGCAAGTCACATGACCATGAGAGAGTTAAGCCAACCCAAGAAGTCAGTCACAGAGGACCATATGCTACAACTCTCTTTATACAAAATGTTTACCTGTGGCTGGCCAATCTGCGGACAGAATGCAGGGCGCTGGGTGCCTAAAACCTGGAGTGCAGGCTACGTGGAATGTGCTGTGGGTTAGGACCCCTTTTGGGATGAAGAGAACATGCCAGACTAACTATGGTGACGTCTGTGCTGCTCTGAGAATGCACTAAGAGCCGTGAAGGTAAACTTTACACCACATGAAGATGCAAAACAAAACCAGGTTTATAAGGGTTACGTGCAGATCTCTGTCTGCAACAGCTCCACCCCATGGCAGTGGGTTTAGTGTCCTAGAACAGTGGGGCACTGCACACAACAGGAACTGAATATGTGCACATCCCATCCAGAGATGATGACAATTAGTAAGCACGGCCAGCAGATGCTTAAAAAAGAAAACAGGAAAGGGGCCAAGAACCACAGCATGGCACGTCTAGAACTGCAGCTGGACATACAGACAGGACGGGCAGGCCCCATCTGAATGAACAAATGTCACTGGAAACAGACACTGCGTTTTATTATAAACTACAGCATTAGGAGGGAGGGAAAGGGACAAAAAAGATAAGATGTGTCAAGTATGCACACCACGCTCCACAAGGAACACAGCAAGCCATGTACAAATAAAACACAAAACTGAAAAAAATGAATGAATGAACTGCAGCACAGCCTAATGCAGCTTTCTGAGGGCCGCCTTCCCTATTTATGTTACGCAGTGCTATATCCATCAGACACACATGGCTCTTGAATACCTCAAATGTAGCCAATACAACTAAGAAAATAGGGAAAAAAATCTTTTTTGGTCTTTTTTTGTCTTTTTGAGACAGGGTCTCGCTTTGCAGTTCAGGCTGGGCTTGAGCTCACTTTGTAGCCCAGACTGGTCTCAAACTCGTGACGATCCTCCTGCCTCAGCCTCCCAAGTGCTGGGATTACAAGCATACAACATCATGCCTGGTTCTTTTTTGGTTTTCTTTGAGACAAGGTTTCACTATGCAGTTCAGGCTCTGCCTCCCGAGTGCTGGCATTATAGGCATATGCTACCACACCCAGCCTGGAAACTGTAATGTTGATTTTGATGAACTTTAATTTTAAAAGACATGCATAGGAAGTGGCTACCACGCTGGACAGTACGGATCTGGTGCTTCTAGAAGAGCCTTTAGCAGGTTACAGACAGAGAAAAGCTTCGGAGAGCTGAGCTGAGAACACGGGGCTGGGGTCCGCACTGGAGCTCACAGGACACAGCAGTGGCAGCCAGGAGGCAGTGCTGAAGGATCTAAAACTGCCATGGCATAAGAGGCCCACACCGTATGAGCATCAGCTGACAGCGTTTACATACCCTACAAGGCATGATCAAAATATACAGTGAATATTACTTTATTTATTTTTAAATTACAGTGTAATACATTGCCATGACTCCTCCTCAAAGTACATCTCTCCACTGTGAACACACTCACTCATTGTCTCACCACTCTCTGAAGCAGCTCTGGAGGCCTCTTTCCTTACAAGGTGTGATCAAGAATACAGCCAGTGCTGCTGCGGGGCACTGTCCCATGGACAGGCAGGCTCGGAACACGCAATTCCGTACCCTCGTCCACCTTACTCATGGGGCGTGGCACTGTGAGGCTTCTGGCTCTTCCCCAGGGTCAACACCATCAGGAAAGGTCAACGCTTTGAATCTATTCAGGACACCTGGGCAGCCAGGACGGCACAACTAAAGACACTCAGGAAAGAGGACTTTAGAGCTGCTGCAGGAAGTGGTGAGGGCGACGGGACGAATGTGTTGAAGCAAGGGGGAGGACTTTGAGGGGGATTAATGGCAAAGTAATGAATTTTTAAAACTTACACTTTCGCCGTATTTTTCAGGCACACTAGTACAAATGCATGACAGACTGGTGGCCACAGAGCTGGGAAGTGGGTGGCCATTTCCTAAGAGGAGAGCTCCTCCTTCCTGTCGCCTCACAGGTGACCCATCCCACAGGGTAAGCCCCCCACACCTAAGAGCACCAAGGGCTGCAATGCTGAGGTCCACACCTTAGGCCCCTCGGTGCTCAACTGCTCACATCAAATGTCACCCAGAGTCCTCTGCACCGGTGACGTCCACCTGAGCTGTAAGCTCCGCCTAGGAACCACTCAGGAGGGTTCCTCACTGCACAAGTATAACTTCCACTTTGAAAATGAGGAAACCAAGGCACTAAGATGTAAAATAAGACAAGCACAATCAAAAGACATGACAGCCTCTGTCACAGGTCCCAGGGTTGGCCTAGGAGGCTCGTGCCCTGATGCAGAGATGCCTCGGCCCAATGTGAACACTAGTTTTGCTGTGCAGTCCAGGCTCCTGCAGAACTTGATTGCAACATTCAGCGAGCAGGACACTTGGGCTCTGAGGGATGGGCAACAACAGGGCAGCCACGCATGCAGTGTTCTGGGGCCTCCAGCCACCTTGATGAAGTGGCACAGACGCTCGTCCCATAGAGAAAGAGAGAGCAAAGCTTCTGGAAGGGTCTGGGGGAGACCGCTGGTGCTTCGGTGTTGACCCTGTTACTTTCCAACATGAAGCAAAGCTAAAATAATGGTCTGCATGTCTGCTTTGGGCACAGCAGGGCCTGCTGTGCAGCAGACGAAGGCCAGCCAGGGCACACAGCTGTGCTTCATAGGTACTCACCGGGGCAAGAGCCGCAGTTTGTTTCCAGGCAGAAAAGCCCCCTAAGCCTCAGTCCAGGTCACCCCTATCTACCTGAGAGTCAGCTCATGCGGGTGTTTTGGTCTGTGCCAGCTCTTCCCTCAGCCCCTGCCTGTGAGGCTCCTGGAACACACCACCCACCGGCCCACCAAGACCAGGGGCCTGCCCTACCCTGACTGAGGGCACTGTCCCCACCAAAGCCCCAGCTGTGCAGCTGCTCTGCCTTTATAGCAAATGGCAAAAGAGTAAAATGTGCAAAGAAAAGGTAAAAGGTGAGGACAGGGAACAGATGGGGCTTTGTTTGACAGCTCACTTGTGTCCACTTCTGCAAGCAGCAAATCCCGCTCCTGCCCCTGCAGAAAGTGGGGCCTACGGCACGGACACACCCATGCCGTCCCAGTGTGCCGAGGCCACACGGTCCATGTAGCACCCTTCTCACACTGGGTCAGGCAAGACTCTGGGTCCTCACAGCAGGGTCACCAAGGCAGCCCATGGGTACCACAGTGTCCTGAGTGGGTGCAGCATGTGGCCACCACACCTCCTGCACACAGCAGCCGCAATTCTCACCTTCTTCCCTGGGTGGAGGGGGCCCAGCGGGAGGGAGGGTGGGTGGGAAAGCAGAAGGAAGGAAACTGAGGCACAGAGAGGTTAAGTAATTTGCTCAAACTCACACAGTCTATGACAGGAAAAGTCCCTTTGAAGTGCAAAGCTCCAGGGCCAGGGGGAGCAGGAGCTCTTGTCACAGACAGACCAGAACTCTGACAGGCGGTGCAAGAGAGGCAGCTGGGCACTTCCAAGCCTCCCACGAAGCCTCTCTGGCTCCCAGGTCTGTAACAAGTTCTGAAGTGCCTTCCAGCGCTTGCTGACATTGGCACAGGCACCGGAACACGAGCATCACCGTCACCACATGCCAGGGCAAAGCTGTCTGCTATTTTTTGGTGATGCTGGGGATTGAACCCAGGGCTTTGTGTATACAAGGCAAGAACTCTAGCACTGAGCCACATCCCCAGCCCTGAGCTGCCTGCTTTTAAACCAGTCCAGCTTCCTTCAAACCATAAGTTCTCACTGCCCTTGAGGTTTCCCTGGCTCTGGTGTAAAAATTACCAATCAACCTACATGCACAACAGCTCTCCTGTCTCGCTGTTTTCCAGGCGGCCAGTGTTATCCACGGACCTTGACCTCCCACTGTCCCCTCCCTCCTGACCTCCTCAAGGTCAGGCAGAAGCCCTGCCAACCTGGGCAGGCACTACCACACAAAGCTTGGAAAACTACAGATTTTGCTGTTTTTTAAAACTTTAGAGCTCTTTCATGAACTTTTTCATTCAAACCTTTAACTCAGTGTCCACTAGCATCGGGTTTTCCTCCAGTGACAGCCAGGCCTCTGGGCACAGCTGTCCTCTCCACAGGTCATCTCTGTGCACTGTGCCTGGCCAGTGCTCGCTATTCAGAGGTGAGACTGTACATACATGTGCATACATGTGTGAAGAGCAGAGGAAAGAAATGCAGCTCAAGCGAGATATTCCCAGAATCTAACCCTGAGCACTCATGGCGGTGGATCCGCCAGAGTCAAGGTGGTGTCTGAGTACACCCTCCCCAATACAAAGATTGAGGTCAAGCAAGGTCATCAGGGACCCCGTGGTTAGCGGCAGCACCAGTACCCAAGCTCAGGTCCTGCCCAAGCTCTGGAACTGGCTGTGTGCTCTGCTCACACCCAAAGGAGATCGGGACACACCGGTCTCGGACCACATGACCTGGACCACAGGGTCAGGTGCCGAGGGAGTGCTGGCAGCCTGCCCTGCACAGTGTCCTGAAGAAAGGAACACGCCCTCTGTGACCTTCACACATGCACAGCACCAGGACAGAAAGGCACAAACCCGCAGGGATCCCTGATGTGCTGCCCTCCACACCAGTGCACTTGGGTAAAACTAGCCATTCTGAGCCGATCACAGCTCAGCGTTTCTGAAGAAAGCTTGCATGCCAAGCTGAGAAACAAACAAGCCAGCCCAGCCTCTGAAGAGCTGGACAGGACAGGCTGAACCAACTCAGCTCCTGCTGATGCCAACACAGCGACAAGCACTGCCGTTGCCTCATCTACACCAGGACAGGGACAGGTGGGGTCTGGTCACCCAGGATGAGCTGCCTTCGCTGCGCACGGCACTAATACATGCAGCTCCCCTCATTAAGCAAACTGCGCTGCCAGAACTGAGGCTCTGCCAATAAAGTTCTGATCCCAATGACATGTTTCCAGGACTTGAAGGATGTATGTGATTCTGTCTTGCCTCTAGTCAGACTTCCTGGGTGCAAGAGTTCAGCTCATCCTAAGGTTATCTCCTGACCATGGGCAGTGGCGCTCCAAGGTCTCTCTGTGCACTCTCCAAGATGAGAAATTAATACCCCCCCAAAGGTACAAAGCCTTCCAATGTCAGGCCACAGCAGACCACAGAGCCCAGAGGCCAGGCAGCTGTGCCACACCCTCGCTGTCCCAGGGTGGAGCAAGAGAGGCCCTGTGGGGAGGGGACCCTGGTACCCCAGCTCACACCCACCGCAACACAAGGCTGCTCAGGGCCACTCTGTCTTCATCCTTTCACGGCTGAGAAGAGACCTGAGGACGATGTCCTCTGCTGCTTCCCAGAGGCTGGGCCAAGCAGGGACCAAGGGACACAGGCCAGGGAAGGGTGTGAAGAAAGGGACTGACACTCAGCAGCGCCAGAGCACTGAGCAGACGCTTCAGAGGACAGTGCCTCAGGAGGAGCTGGGGCGGCTGCAGCCAAGGCCATGTTAGGTAGGAGGGAGGGGTAGTGGTACACAGGCCCCAACGCACAGTGTGAAAGCCGATGCATTCACAGGAGGTGACCTGTGCTAACCAGGGACCAAAATGTGGGCCTCGGCTGGGAGGGGAACAGCCGTAAGGCTGGGTGGAGAAGGCGGCTTCCACTTGCATGGGATGGTCAAATACAGAGGTTTACATTTTTGAATTTTTTTTAAAAATTTTTTTTTTTTTTTTTTTTTGCGGTACTGGGGATTGAACTCAGGACCCTGCGCTTGCTAGGCAAGCGCTTATTCCACTGAGCTATATCCCCAGCCCCAACATTTTTGAAAATGTTATTACATTAAAAGATATACTGCCACTAATCTCCTCTAAATTTTCCCCCTCTTCAAACATACTCATCCTATTGTTCTTACTGCTTTCTGCAGCAGCTCTGGAGTCTCCTTCCTGCGTGTCTTTAGCTGCACTGTTCTGGCTGCCTCGATGTCCTGAATGGATTCAGAACGTTTCCCTCACATGGTCATTGTGAGACCCAGTGCCTCTAGGGAATAAAGTGGGTGAGGACATAGTCGTATGTTTTTAGGAGACTGTCTTTCCACTGGATGGTGTTCGGCAGCAACATTCACTGTATTGTTGTTGTTGTTGTTATGAGAATTAAACTCAGGACCTTGCATTTTGTGAGGCAGCTGTGCCACTGAGCTGTATCCCCAGCCCGCACTGTGTATTGATCGCCCCTCACAAAGACACTCATGAAGGAGGACTCCAGAACTGCTTCAGAAAGTGGCCAGACAATGGGATCAGTGTGCTCACAGTGGGAAGTACATGTGGGAGTATTTCTAAGAGGTTTAATGGTAGCATGTCTTTTACTGTAATAATTTTAAAATTTAAATATTCACTGTGTACTTTGATCACACACATTTCAACAGTAAAGCCACAAACATCTGCTAACAGACTGATACTTGGGGTCAGAGTGACTCTAAGGACTCCATCATGCTCAGGCATGGAAACACAGACAAGGTCTGCAGGAGACATCAGGGTCCCATACTGCCCTCACAGGGCCCGTGACCCTGGTGGCTCCAGCATCAAACATGAAGTGCAGGCTGCGTCACTGAGCTGCGCATCACCACTGAAAGGGCATTCAGCACTGGGAGGCCAGACAAGATCAGCGCCCCAACTCCAGCCAGGTGTCAGGGAGAGAACTGCCAGGATTGTCCTCTCTCTGTGTTAAGAGCAGTCAGCCACCGGATGCCTTGAGCTGAAGACACACCGGAGGGCTCTGCACCTGTGTAAGCGTGAGACACCAATGCCACAAGAAGCCAGCATGGCGTCACCCCGTGCTAGACAAAGCATCTCAGTGCTCTTTACGTATTTCTTCTCTTCAGAACAGATCCTTTTTCTATGAGCGCCAGAAGAACTAGAAAAGATGGTTCTCAAAACTGAGTTTGTGGACCATCTACTCCAGCTCCTCTGTCTTACAGGAAGGAAGAGGACAGCCTGGGGGCCCCTGAGCTGCCCATCTCCCCGCACAGTGACCTTCAGTGGCAGCACCACACTGGGCTGCAGATGCCAAGCTACGTCCCTCGAGCTGACTTGCTCCTGGCTTCAGACGCGGAGCTCCAGCTCCTCCTGTGCAGCAGTGGCTCCCGGCCTGGTCTAAACACTCATTCACCACTCACTGTCCCCATACACAGTGACAACTACGATGAAGGGAGAGGCCAGGGCTGCAGCACCCGGCCAGCATCTCTGAGTGCCACGTCCACGTCCAGAGAAAGAAAGGTCAGTCATCACTTGGTGACTACACGGATACACCTCAACTTGGGGTACGCAGATGCGCCTTTGCTTGCATCACTCTAGCCCCGCCACTCGGCACCGCCAGAGTCCAGCGTTCCCCTCAGGGTCAGCATCACAGGAACCAGCCACACAGGTATGGCCATCCCAGGTGAGGTCAAAACGCCAAACCCGAAGTACAGCTTCCAACGAGTGCTGAGACGTCTGGACTAAGCCTCGGCTTGGTGGGACGCCTCACGGGGGAGAGCGGTCGCCTTGCCTCACTGTCCCCACACCTGCCAGGCCCTGACCTGCCGCCAGCTCTGCGGCAGACTTCTCATGACCCTGCCGGAGCTCAGCTAGTGTGAGAGTACACAAAATACCCTATGCTTTCAAATTGCTTAGAGCACAGCTAAAAATCAGCAGAGTTAATGCTTGTTATTACTTAGGACAGGCATAAAATACAAATTAAAAATATAATGATTCACAGAAATGTTCTAAAAAAGCAAATTCTCTATTCAAAAATTTAAGACTACAAAGAATGTGATTTACCAATATAGGTCGACTTACTTGGTAATGCAGAACAAATTTACTAGAGCTAGTTTTGGAAATACTTCACACCCTATAAAGCACTCTATAAAAAGGTTATTATTCTCTTATGCTCATCTGATAAATAAAAATACAAGATTTTTAGAATGTACCATTCAATGACCCACATCAGAGTAGGCAGAATACCACGTGCACCTATTTGTTCATTCACAGACTCATGGCCTACGGGTGTGGCTCGGGGCAGAGCCCACACGGCCTGCAGGAACTGCCAGCTGCACCCAGGCCCGTGCCCAGCTGGATCGGAACCGTAGGCACACTCCCTGTGGCTCACAGTGCTGCCTGCCCAGCACTGCAGAGGGCAATGAAGCTCACCCAGGGAGGTCCTCAGAGGAGGTGGCTCTGCCTGAACCTGGGGCCGCAAGCGCACGCCAGCTGGGCAAGTGGCAAGCGTGTGGCAGGACAAAGGAACCGGCCTGCTCTTGTCTGGAAGGAAAGCGAGCTCCCAACCTTAAGACTGGATACTTCTGAGTTGAACAGCCCTCAGTTAAACGCCTGGGACCAGGAGTGTTGATATCCACAGACTTTCCTGCTTCAGCATGCCTCATCTGAAAATCTGAATCTCATCAGTGTCATGTTCACACTCAAACGGTTGAATTTCAAAGCTCCGTAGGTATCAGATTTTTTGGATTAGGGACGCTGAACCTGCAGCACAAAAGCAAAGAACAGGAGGGGAAAGGAGGAAGCCAGAAAGGTGAATATAGGTAGGGGTTGGAGGTATAGCTCAGTGGTGTAAGTGCTTGCCTGCTAAGCACTAAGGCCCTGAGTTCGATCCCCGGTCCCGGAAAAAAAGGAAAAAAAAAAAAAAAGGAAAAAAAAAGGTGAATATAGGTAAACAGCTTCCCATTGAGCTTCAGGTGACTGGGTACACGAGTTACAGCATGTCCGCACAATGGAATATTACACAGCTGCAAAAATGCTGGACCTACCATGCACCATATACCTGGGCCAACTCCCCACGAGGAGTCCAATCATGTACTGCAAACATAGACAAAAAAATAAAAACAAAAAACAGCACATGAGAAAAAATATAAATGCTAAACTGCACTTGACCACATAAAAATGTATATTAAAACAAGTACTTACTAGGCATCTATTACTGCTCTGCGCTAGTGTGTGAAGAACCTAGTTTTAAGCCCTCACTCTGAGGTGTGACACAATTCTATGACATCCACATCCACAAGAGGGGTCTGCGGCAGGACAGCTGCCGGGATGTGTGGAAGGGATCTCTTCTCATAGAAGTCAGTGTGGACAGGCCCCACAGTGCACGGTGGGAACTGCCCTGGCTGGTGTCAGTCACCTGGAGCCCTGTGTGCTGGGCGGCTGCCCCACGCCCCTCCACAAGGCCTGACCGTGGGCTAAGACAGGACCCAAGGCAGCAGCACGTCCTCGTCCTCGTGGCTTCGGCGCTTGCCGAGGAGGACAGCGAGGAGAGAGGAGCCTCTCCACGGGCTGGCGGCTGTCCTAAGGACTGCACACACCGTGGCACTCAGACAGGGACCCCAGTGCCCCGGCCCTGGCCTCAGGGTCAGCCCTGTGCCCAGCGTGTCCTCATCCGCCTCGCCTTGACCTGCCCACTGAGGGGCCGGTAGGGGGCTGGCGACGCCTGGGCGAGGACTCCGGCCAGGCCACAATGCAGCATTGAGGCCGCGCTGCAGCGCACAAGAGGCCCATTGTGGGGGCGCAGAGGCAGCCAGGGACACTGTGCTCCGCCCCCTCCACCGCCCCACAGCTCTCAGGGAGCCGAGGACAGGAGAGGGGAGGAGGCCTGCAGCAGCCGCCCTTCCGCAGGCAGAGGACAGCGGCCAAGGGAAGGGCCGGCCAGCAAGGCCTCCCTCAGCCCCTTAGCTCTTCGCCCCCTGGGACACCGGCCTTCATGTCTGTGTTCTGTCTTCTACTGCCTCAGACACATACTTTCTTTCTCACCATATCCCGTGTGTGTGTGTGTGTGTGTGTGTGTGTGTGAGATCAAACCCAGAGTGTGATCACTCTCTTTGTATGTGACTCTATCTTGCTCTGCCACTGAGCTACATCCGCAGCCCTTTTTGCATTTTTTTATTTTGAGGCAGAATCTCACCAGATTGCCCCAGTTGGGCTCAAACCTGTGATCTTCCTGCCTCAGCCTCCCTCAGTGCTGGGCTCACACAGGTGTGCACTATAACAGCCAGCTCCAATTTTCTCTCAAACACAGAGGAACAATCAAATTTATATGGGATTACTTTGAGGATTTAAGTCAGGGGAAAAATATACTACGTACAAAGTTACCAGAGGGAGAGAGAATATTCTGACAGCAGAGACCGCTTTAGTCACTGCAATTTGAGTTACGACACCAGACAGTTCCATGTGGGGCCTTAGGTGGACTCTGTGGCTTATATAAAATGCCACACATCACAATGACTGTGGCATTAGCTCTACCCCCGAATGCTGCTCTGTTCGCCCACAGGCACATTTAAAGTGACTCATGCAGAACGCGGCCAGGGACTGCTCACCATGCTCTCCATCGGCAGTGGCTGCAGGGAGACCCGAGGACCAGTGTGGGTGCATGCCCTGCTGCACCCTGACAGCCTTGCCTCTTCCTCGTTCCCCACATGTTCACACACGCATCCCCACACAGACACACGTGGAGCGTGAAAGGCCCAGCCTGGACCCTGGATGGAAGCCGCGTGGGGTCCATTCCAGCTCCACATCTCTGTGCTGGCTCGGCCCGCTGTGTGTCACCCAAGGCACCATCTCGGGCCTCAGCAAAACCCAACTACATCAAGAAATACCTGGCAAGGACTGACAGAAACGGATCTGCCAACAATTACAAACTGATGGCCTCCACACATGCCTTCTCTTCCACTACAGGGATTAAAAAGCACTGGGCGTGCCTGTACGCCAGCACTCTCGGAGGCTGAGCCAGGAGGAGCACAAACTCGAGCCCAGCCTGGGCACTTATGTCTTTGGGAGACCCTGTCTCAAAAGATAAAAGGGTCTGAGACGTCGCTCAAGGTGCAGACCCTGGGTTTGCACCTGCTACCACAGAACAGCAAAGCAGACACAGCTTCCACTGTGCTTAGTGCCACCCACTGCCTGCACAGCTCCGGAGAGCAGCAGAGCGGCCATACCCCTGCCCATATGGCACCCAGCCCACTCACGAGGGCACTGGGCGTGGCAGCCACCCCGGGCAAGGAGGCAGCAGGCGGGCACTGCATGCCTGAGATTCTCACCACAGAGCAGCTGAGTCACAGGGCTCAGGGTAAACAATCCCTGCATCCGACCTGTGAATCATAGCTACAGTCTGACCTCTGCCTCACGCTTATTCAAAATGAGATTATTTTCAAGCTACGTTACAACTATCTGATGATTATAAAGTATCCTTGATCTAAAACCCATTCCAAATCACATGGGAAGTGGACTCCTCAGAACACCTGAGCTGCTGCTCCTTCTCCTTGCACTGGGGCTCTCTAAGGAACAGGCGACTCGGGGGGAATAGGCAGGGCACTGATGGGCAGGTGCCCCAGCCCACACCTGCCCAGCAGTCCTGAGCCCAGACCCCGGCTCCGCACAGGAAAGACAAGATCTCACTGGCCAGACCAACTGTAGGCACGATGCTGGCGTGTGTGCTGGTGATGCCTCTGGATCTTCCTGAGCCTTGACTGTAAGTTTTAAGTAAAAACTTCACATATTCATCGGCTCCAGGAGAAAGCAGGCAGCTCCTCGGCGGCTCCAGACACAGGACAGAGGCCTGGTGTGCACCAGGCCTGGGGCAGCTGGATTGGGCTGGCCCTCGGCCGCCAGCTGCGCTTCCAGCTTCTGAGCCAATTTCCTCATCATTTATATAAGACTAAGTTTTGTGGAACTTTTTATTCTGGTATAATTTTATTTATTTTTTTCTGGTATAATTTTAAACATACAATAAAGCCTTAAAAATGGTCCTGAGAACTCTACCCGCTCAGACATATCGAGTCGGCACATTGCCTACACTGCTTTATCATTTCTCCCCTCACACTCGCCCACTCACACCATGTGACACAATACACTCACACACAAGTCTCCAAAACTCCACCCTGGGCACAGCCTCACATGGACGGCGCACTGACCAGAGCCAGGACATATGCACAGGACAATCTATGTCCAAGTCTCAGTAACTGCCCCTGAACCTCTCCCTTGTACTATCTTCCTAACTCATTCCTAGTCCTTTTCTACTTTGAGACTGTTGCTAAATTGTCCAGGCAGGGCTTGAACTTGTGACCCTCCCGCCTCGGCCTCCCAGAGTACTAGGATGATAGGCACGCACACAGTAGCTCCATGTTCCAAGTATGAACATTTATGTGTTGCGTGTCTCTGACCATGTTCACAAACATACATGTACACATATGTGTGCTGCAGGACTGCAGGAGGGCCCTGACGCAGGCTCTTGTACTGGTGAGCATACCCTGCCCAATTGTGGTTCTGGGCTGCCTCCACTCACGGAACCAGGGCTCCAAGGAAGGGACGAGAGCTCAGACCCTGTCACCACATTAGAGCCTGGCACATGTACAGTGTGCAGCCAGTTTCATAGCAGAATAGAGGTTGGAGGGGCAGAGCCATGGACAGGCGAAGAACAGGGCTAACAGCCAGGGGCTGCCAGCTCCTGCGGCAGTCATGAGAACCCGAAGTTCTGAAGCTGGGTTGTGATGGTCATACTACCTGGCAAACTGACTAACTCCGGAACACACGCCAACAGGCTATGCTGGGCTTTTGGCACAATAAGTCTTTCTAAACAATGATGCAGGTGCCTGATGTTAATGTTTTGCGATTCCCCTTCTTCCTCCAGTTTGCATACTGGACATAGGTCATTGCTGACTTCTGGCCCCACCGACTTCACACCCACCCACGCTGGTGTGGTGAGAACCCAGCCAAGGAGGCATCCTGGCCCCACAGTTCCCCAAGTTCACCCTTGGGGTGGACTGACAACTAGTGGTAACCCCCAGCTGAACTGAACCAGCGTGGTGCTGGGTGTGGGAGGCCCACCTGAGGATTGTTGCTGGCAGTACAAGAGGCAGAGTGGGAGAAGAAGAAAAGGAGGCTATCGGGAAGCTGTTAGGGGGCCGCTGGTTCTCTTGGGCTCTTCTGCTGGAGGGCCTTGTCATGTCGGCTTTCTTGATGAACTTGGTTGTTCTCATTGGAAGAGGTGCTCGGGACCTCGTTGTCATCATCACTGAGAATGGCTACGGTTCCCTGGGAGCTCTGGTCCTCACTCTGAGCATCGCCTCCTGGCTCCAGAGGGGAAGGTGGTACACTGCTCAGTCTCCCGGAGAAGCCTGCCGCATTGACTTTCCTGATGGGAACTCGGCTTTCCTCATCACTGTAGGAGCTCAGGGCCTCAGTGTTGCTGAAGATAGCTGTGGTACCTTTCGAGAGAGCTCTGGTTCTTACTTTGGGCATTGCTTCCTGGCTCCAGTGCAGATCCCTCAGCCTGCTAGCACAGCTCTGTCACCCCACTGGCACAGACTTTCTAGATTCCACCACTGACCTTTGGGCCTTCCCAGCACAGATCCATGAAACAGGCCTGCATAAGACAAGGGCTCTAGGCCTCCAGCTGACTCATGGAAAGCATTGTTATGGGCTCTAAATCTGCAGCTGGACTCATACAGGACATTATCCCAGGATCCAGGCCCTCAGCTGGATTCTTTGGTCTTCGGTGTGTGGACAGATGTCCTGCACACTCTTTGTATGTGATTCTCTAGGCAGCCATTATAAATACTTTTATCAAGTATGTGTCCTGCATTATGTTGTCCCCTTGCAAAACCCCAACTACGACAGCCCTCAGCTGTTCTGCCCGTGCTCCAGGCCCTGGGTGCAGTCCCCCACATCACCACAAATAAGGCAGTGGTTCCACATCAAACACACTCCAGACAATGAAAGTGGGATTTTTAAAACACCTTTGAGATACAGCCATGATTACCTTGAGCAGGTGGCCCACAGTGAGAGGCTGGAGGCTGTGATCTCTACCTCCACAGCTGCAGCCAACACTGGGCCCAGGGAAGGCTCGACCTGCTCCAGCAGGCAAGGCCGAGGAGAGCCGCAGTGCTGTGCAGAGAACGGCCTCAGCAACGCCCGTCATGCAGGGACAGAAGCTGCATCCCGAGTCACCGTGGACCAGTATGCCAAGCCACCAGAGCACAAGGAATCTGGATTACTCACCATCCCCTCTCGGGGACCCAACGCCTGACACAGAGCTCATGGGGGAGGGGTATGTGTGGCTCAGACCATCCCGGAGAAAGGTTGTGGAGGAAGCTGCTCCTGTCGCTGCAGCCAAGGGCCCCACCCATTTCCTCACAGCACCTTCAGCCTCGAGTTCATCACCCGAGCTCACCCGTGTGCACAGCAACCTCCTCCCCCAGGCCCAACCCCTTCTGTAAGCCCTACCCTGAGCACAGGAACCTCTGGGGACACCTGGATCCGACTGGCACAGCAGTGTCCATGAGGCTGTCTTTCTGTGGTGCCAGAGCTGAAAAACCCACTGAAACTGCAGGTAAGCTGCTTGGCATATGCTTGTATTCACCTTCCAGGGAAGTTCCCTATTTTTATCAAGTTTTCAGTGAGGGCTGTGACCTCCAAACAGCAAAGGACCCGGCCTCACACATGTGAACTCACGCACGGGTTGCAGGACAGCCTTGAGTCCCATTGAGCTCGGTTCTGTCGCTCATTTCTTCCAGCACTGCTACGTGCCCACGGTGCGCCAGCATTGGAAGTGTCAGGTAGAAACCTAACTCCATCCGTGCATTAACAAGGGGAGGGAAGCCCAGACGAGCTCTTCTGACACAACAAGGCCCAACTGAGTTGCTCAAACCCCCAGGTCCATGGCAGCAAGAAGGTGAGCAGGCCAGTGCAGGGGCAAGCAAAGCAGATACAGTACACTCCAGCCTCATTCCCATCCCATGGTGCACATGCGTGTACACGCACGTGCGTGCACACACACACACACACACAGCCAAGCTGTGCAGATAGGGCTGGGTGCCAAGCGCATAGGGAGGGCAGAGGGCTGGAGGGCAGAGCTTTGGCTTTTGGAGCTGCCAGGTTCTTTCAAATTTGTTGCACCACAGTGTGAACACATGGAAGGCTGCCCAACAGTTGGCAAGGTCCTGCTACAACAGTGAGGGGATACACTGTACGTGCTTTTAACCAATTTATAAAAAGAAACTTTTACCACCTTTCTTGTTTTGTAGCGGAACCTAGTGGAGGACAAAACTAACATCCAAGCAACAAACTGGCAGTGGGAGGCAAACTCTTGGATGCAAGGGAAACACACCTGGTGCAAGACAGCAGTCAGACTGCTGGTGGGTGGTGACTCAGGCCCAGGTCAGCCTCTGCCCCATGACAGAAAGCCTCCAGGGTCACACACAGGCTGGAGGCCCGGCCTCACGGACAACTGGTGCCTCCCAGCCGTGCTAGCTGCCTCCCCTGCCTCGTGTGTGTCCACCCTGGGCTCCCCACCTCCAATCACATGAGAAACTCACACTTCTTCAACACTGAACATTAGCACCCAGGCGGACACACACTTCCTCCTGCTCACTGATGCTCTGCCCCTGCGTGGTCTTCACCCTGGGACCTAACTCCCACTGTATTTCACCGGCATCTGTCTGTGTGCTGTCTGTGCACAGTGGATGTAAACACTGTGCACACAGTGGGTGCTCACTATATAACCACAACGCCTAGGACAGGGTAAGGTACAAAGAAAGGAGAAGAGGAAAAGGCTAGAGAGAAGAAAGGAGGAAGAGCAAAGAGGGGAGGGAAGGGAGAGGGAAAGGGAGGGCTGGAGGAGAGGAGGCGGGGGACCAGAGTGGGAGGGGAGGGAAGCCACCTCTCCGGGGTCTCAGAATCTTGGGCACCACCAGGTCCAGCCTGCATCCAAGGTTGCTCACCCTTGAAACCAGGGAACTGTTTTCCCCCTTTAATCACCTGACTTTCATAATTACAATGCTAATGTTCCCTTTTATTAGTACCATACACATAATTAAAAAGATAACTCCCTCCCACACTCGCTGCACAACAGAAGAAAAATAATTCTGTGAGAACGTGAAACCTGCTTCTTACTCAGCTTAAGGTAAACAAATTTCAGAAAATGCCCCAACTGTCTGGGGGAACCGCTGGCAGCTGCAGTGCCATGCTTCTTGGCTCTGGCTCCTGGGCTGCTCCCCCAGAGGTCACTGTTCTGGTCTATAAGTGCTGGCCTTGTGCCCATCATGGTCCTGCTTCTTGTGAGGACCATGCTCATTCAGCAGCATCACAGGACGATGGCCTGGCCTTGCAAAAGGGCAGCCTCCACCGCTCCCCCCACACCTTGCTCAGAGCGTCCTTCCACCTCACAGCCTGGGGTTTCCTGTCCCAGCTGACGATCTTGAAATCCCAAAGGATGCAACTTCATGAAGAGAAACCAAAGTTCTAGACTTGGGGGAGGGGCTCAGTTCTGCCAACCCCCCCCCCCCGCTCTCCTGTGGCCAGTGTCCTAAGCCACATGGGCCACTTTCCTTACTAACAGCACTGACAGCAGACGCCTTCTTGTACATATTCATAGCTCTTTTCCTTGGGAGAAAAGACCCAGAAGTAGAATTACTATGGGACAACACACTCAAGATGTGTAGTGTGCATTTCCCAACTGCGAGCCAAAAAGTGCACTGCAATCACTGCACTGGCCTTGGCCGAGCAGGGCAAATCCTCTGGGAAATGAGGTTTGCAACAGTCAGGAGTGACAAATACCCAAAACTCAGGGTGGGTCGGCGCTCCAGCCTGCCCATCTCCCAATGGGGCAGAACTGTCTCAAAGAAGAGCGGGCCTCCCAAGTACACCGGGTGCTGGTCCAGACAGCCAGACCGTCCAACACGCGGGATTCCCCCTGCCAGCGGGCTGGAGAGAACTCAGTGCACACGGCTCCCCGACAAGCCAGGCCTGCACTTCTCATCACTCCCTCAGCCCTGCCCTGGCTTGAGAGGCTGACTTAGTACCTCCACCCCTGAAGCGGGTGCACGCCAGCAGAGGAGGGGCGGACCTGTCCTTCTTGGTGACCTGGGTCCATCTCTGGGATCGCCCACCTGGGGAACCGAGGGAGCCCTGTACCTCAGCCGCCCCTGACCGGCCAGCCCTCTCTTCCCTGTGCCCCTCCCTGCACTCACGCCAGCACAAACCCTGGCCCCGCTGCCCCCTATGTCTTTCACAGCCCTGAGAGCCCTTCATCTCGGCCCAGCCTGAGCAAACCTGGCTCCTGAGGGTGAGCGCCAGCCAGGGCTCAGCCCCAGCTCCCAGAGGTGTGCCCCACTGCCGGCCCCACTCATGGCCTCATCATGCTCCCACCTGAGTGATTTCCCCCTCTTACCCTTATGATCGTAACACAGAGCGGTGCGACCCTCACACCGGACTGTGCCTTGCACCTGCTCATCTTGCAGTCACCTGGCACCACAGCCTGTTCCTGCCCCTGCCCAGGGTCCCTATTCCCTTCTCCTGGGTACTCCTCTGCCCTCCTAGCTCTTCCCACTAACATCCACAGGAAGCCTTGCCTGCTCTGGACCTGCAGCAGCACCTGGACAGCACCACACTGCCCGCGCTCCATGGGCACAGGAGCAAATGAACCAACCATTTATGGCAAAGCAGCTCTGTGCCCGGTGGCCCTGCCCAGGGAAGAGAAGGCATGTCCAAGGGTGACCACGGCAGGCCAGGCGCACTGAATGCATTTCCACATAAGCATTCCCAAGCTCCATGAGGGTACCACAGGAACTCTCCTCCCTGCCCTACCCAGGCAGCACTGGTGCCCAGGGAAGAGCTATTTATTCCTGGACCACCCAGTTCACAGTTTTGGATACACAGCACCTGGAAAGGGGGAGCACTGCTCTGCCCAGCTCCCACTGACCTTCCCAAGTAGGTCCGCGTGCTGGCAGAGCCACTCTCACCACCCCACCGCGCTGCTGTGCCAGCCCCAGGGGCCAGCTCTGCCCAAGTCCACCTCAGCTCATGGACACACAACTGAGGCCCCAGCATTGCTCACAGCAACATGTCCTTATTCCCCACATGCCCACAATGAGCCCAGTCCCCACTCTGCTGGAGATGCTGCCAGGTCAGAAGAGACATGCCCTCCCCCACCACATACACCTGCCCCAGGACCTTCTGTGGGCCACGTGACCCCTGTCACCTCTAGGCCCCTCCTGTCCATCTGCATGAGGCCAGAGGGGACACAGGGAACCTAAGCAGCCTCAGCTAGGGCTGCTCCCAAACCTATGTGCATGGCTGCACCATGTGGTGACAGAAACCGTTAACAGGAAACATGACCAGTCACACACACACATAGCAAAGAAGCTGGAAACACAGGCGGAAATGCTGCTACTTCCTCAAAACAGTGCATGACCCAAGACCTAGGTCCCCGGTCCCCAAGAACAGATGTGCTGGGCTTTGTCACCACTGTCCTCCCTTGGAGACGTCCTTCCACAGTGCCAACCCCCACTCTCCACTGGCTGGTCATTACTCGGAGTCTGTCGTCCATGGCAAGAGCATGTCCCCAGGCAGCTCCTAGCACAGGCTCCACTTGTTGTGCCACCACGGCTGCGGGTCTGGGTGCGCACATGTTCATGCGTGACGTGGCTCCAGAGTACTCCAAACAGCCCCGCAGCAGTGACAAGGGCTGCAGTGATTTTTACCCCTTTTACCGCTCTGTGATATTTTAATTTTGCCAGAAACACATTTGCATCTCTGCAAATGAACAGGGAGTTTGAAGGGAAAGGGCTCTTCTGCACAGATCCTATGAGCACCAAATTATGTGTGATGCTGAACATTAAGGTTTTATGTTATGAAAATGTCCTAACTCTTCACCAAGATAAAATGCTACTGCCACAACATGGGAAATTATTAAATTTTTGTTTGTTTCTTTGTTGTTCTTTGAGACAGGGCCTTGCTACATAGTCCTGGCCAACCTTGAACTTGCTATGCAGCCCAGGCTGGCCTTGGACCAGCAACCTTCCTGCCTCTGCCTCCTGAAAGCTGGGACCCAGGGATCACCGTGTGTCTAGCAGAGCACACTGTTAAGATTATGTTCAGCTTTATCATTTGGGTACCGAGGTCTGCTACCTAGATGGCAAACTTTCCCTTCATTCACTGATGTAGACCACTATGAAGCAGCCCTGAGCAGGAATTAAATTAACCAATTGGCTTTCTATGCCTACTTATGAGTCTGTCCAAGGCCTAGGCCCTTGTCTGGAGATGGGTAATGGACTCACAGTAAGTGAACCTCTGTGAGTCACTGGTCCCTACTGAGGCCTGTAATGGTAGGTGAAGCCATGAAGCCTCAAAAGATAAGACAAGATCACAGCCAAGGACACCTGGCTCCAACCTCAACTAGATAAAGACTAGCCTCAGGCATCTCACTCCTGGGTGGAGGCTTCCTGGAGTTAATGTAACTCTCCTAAATAAACTAAGGTCTTACTTGGAGAAGTCCTTGAGTGGTTCCTCCCGTCTTGAATTCTCCCCTCCCTTGTTCTGATAACTAAATAAATGTGGGCCACCCAGAGAAGGTCTGGGTATTAGCCCTGAGAGAATCTCAAATTCTGTGAGAGGGCATTGATCCTCCTGGAGCCCTGAAATCATTCCATTTGCCTCTTTTTATTCAGCCTTCACCATACGCTCATTCAGGAGATTGCAGACCTGATCAGCCTGTGATAACTAAGGGATATTATTAACCTGATAATTCAAAAACACTTATAAAATGTTTACTCATCGATAAATACTTTTTGTTGCTGAGATTCTCTGCTGAACACAGATATCCAGCCTCACTTGCCTTCAGGGATAAACTATGCAAAGAAGCACCATGGTATAAACTCTGAGCCTTATAGTCACCACCTGGGGCCGGAGGTGCAGTAAGGCTGCTTCAGTAATAAACGCAGGGCAAGGAGGGAAGGCTGGCCCCAAGGTAACTTTCATTACGTCCAGGCCAGTGCCCATGCATCAACCCTAAGTGAAGGCTGCTCACGTAGCACCCTGCCCCTGCCAACCCTGAGCAACACTGATGCCCCTGTCTGGATGGTGGGCATACCTGTGATTCCAGCTTCGTGGAGGTAGGGCGGGAGGACTGTAAATTCAAGACACACCTTAGGGCAATTTATGTGTCCTCAGGGAAAACTGTGTGGTGAGTTGCTACTTCTGGGGGTCACTTTTTTTTTGAGACAGGGTCTCAGTCTGTTGCCTGGATTGTCTTGAACTTACAATCCTCCTGCCTCACCTCCATGTAGCTGGGATTACAGGTGTGTCCACTAACCAGACATACATCAGGGCAATGGAACAGCCATGCAGATTGACCCCTCTGGGGTCTTTAACCAAGGAGACAGGCATGTGGTCAGACCTGGGGCCCTCTGGGGTCTTTAGCCCAAGAGATAGGCACATGGTCGGATCTTCTTTCTTGCCCGCAGTGAATGGAGCTCATTCTCCCAACCTTTCTAGAGAACACACACCTTATCCTGTGACTCTACGTATAAACTCCGAAAGTTCTAGATAAAAGCCCCTGCCAAGAGCAGATCAGACTGCAATTCTTCTGTTTCTGTAGCTCCTCCTGGGCTAATTCATTTGGCATGCAACGCTATTTTCACAGACATACACAGTCTGGTTCACGTAGCTCAAACTGCGCCCACAGCAGACATTTCCCAAGCAAGAGCACAGGCCTCAGTCAGATCCTCCAGCCACTCTGCCCAGCGTCAGCAAGAAGCAAGGGCAGCACCCTCTGTCATGAGAGCCACAGGGGACAGTGGTGAGGCAGAGGGAAATGGACAGATTCAGCTGGACACAAAATGGGCCTTGCAATGCAGACTGCATTGGAGCAGAACACCCCATGCTCTACACTTAGCAGTTTACGCTGCTCAGAAAACCTAACACATGTTCGCACAGACCATGGGTCAAAACCTACCCATAACCAGACTGGAATAAGCCCAAGATCCTGACTCTGCTGCCTTTCCCAGCTCCTTCCAAAGATCTTTGGGGACTGGATTCCCAGCATGGGCTGATTCTAGGTCCCACTTCCCAGGAGATTCCAGTACACAAAGCAATTCCTGAGTCACTGACTGCTCACAGGCCCTCACTGACCCAACTGGTGGGGCAAGGGATCCATGGCTGCGTTTGCCCCCTGTTCCCATCCAGCAGGCTCAGCCCACTAGCTGGGCCTGAAACCACAGAGCACAGTGAGGGCACCTGCAGGATGAGGGGCACACAGCTGGTTCAGTGCTCTCAGTGGGGTGCTCTGTGAGCCCTTGCACCATGCCGACGAGCACAGGTGACACAGACCAGCACCAACACTGGCCTGGAGACCCACACACCTGGGTGCTGTGAGCTCAGACTCGCTATGCGACAGCTGAAGTACAGAGATGCAGCATCCACTTCACAAATGTCCTGAGAAGTGGATCAGATCTCTAGGGGACCTGAAGTGCCGTCCAAAGATGAGCAGCTGCAGACCTAGGCCAGTCCTCATGCTCTGTGCCACAAGCTCAGCTTCCAGCACAGTACAGATCTTCCTACCGGTTTCCTTCAGTAAAGTCAATTTCTTCCCCTGCGCACAGTCAGCTCTACCACGAACTCAGACCCGCTCAACCAAGACTGAAGGTACAATAAGAGGTAATTCAACTTTACCTAACACATCAGCCTATTCTGCCCAAACAGAGCTACCTGCCCAGGGGCAGTGGCTGCTCTCATTACTCCCGGAACCTCTTTCCTGTTACAGGCAAAGGCTGCTGAGTGCCATGTGATTGGCGGAGGTTAAAAGAAGACAGCAATGTGCAGAGATGTAGAAAGTTCAAAAAAAGGGAGGAAAAAGAAAAGGCTTCAGCTAAAATACTGGAAAATTCCAACCAGTTATGCTTGAGTAACTTGAAAGTACTTAGCAATTATAAACCATAAACTATTTAAGTAATGGGAGGAGATAAAATGGGGGCGAAGCTGCCTGTAAGCTCCACAGCCATGTCGCTGCACGCAACTGTCCCTTGTCCCCTCAGAGCTGGAAGGACAGCATGGCCAGACACCAAGGAGGGGGCACAGGAGCTGGGACTGCGCAGACGGCAGAGGAGCACAAAGGCACCAGTGTAGAGCTGTCACTTGCCACAAACTCAAATCTGCCTTCAAGACAGGAAGAGCTTTGGAAAAGCCACGCCTGCCGAGGGGAAGCAGCAACCGCACCCTCCAGAACACCCATCAATGCTAGAACACCCTCACACCCCCAGAACACCCACCATGGACAGACACTGGCCAACACCAGGACACTGCACATGGACTGCAGCTGGGCAGGGGAGTGGCTCAACGGCAGTCTGCCCAGCACTAAACACATCCGAGTGGTGAGCAGTGGCGAAATACCTGAGCTGGGGCAGCACTTGCCTAGCAAGCTGAGGTCCTAAGGTGGATTCCCGGCACCCCCAAAAGAGACCCTTGATTCAGGGGCCTGAGCTCATCTGAGGCAGATCTGTGGGAGCAACAGGCGCCCATGCCTCATCTCTGCCTTCTCAAAACCCAAGTCCAGGGTGGTCTCCACGACTATGAAGAATACTAGGGAATTTTAAGTAAACCTAGCAAATAATTCGTAATGTGAGTTTCTTTTTGTTGTTGTTGCTTTTTGTTTTTTCAACTAGGGACTGAAATGAAGGCCTTCACACTGAGCTATACTGCCCAGGCTGAGCTCCAACTTCCAATTCTCCTGCCTCAGCCTCCCAGAGGCACTCAGCGGCCTTTGTCTGTAACAGGAAAGAGGTTCTGGGAGTAATGAGAGCAGCCACTGCCCCTGGGCAGGTAGCTCTGTTTGGGCAGAATAGGCTGATGTGTTAGGTAAAGTTAAATTACCTCTTACTGTACCTTCAGTCTTGGTTGAGCGGGTCTGAGTTCGTGGTAGAGTTGACTGTGTGCAGGGGAAAAAGTCGACTTTACTGTAACCCCTGCTGGGATTACACGTGTGAGCCATCAGCTTTAACGTAACATGATTTTTATGTACTAAAAAACTGCGAGGCACAACTGGCCAGTTATAGTTCTCTACTTCAATCGGATTGTCTCTCAGAGTCTGGCAGCCCCAGGAAGATGGAAGAGCAGATGGCATCAGAGGCAGGCCTTCTCCCCCAGGAACCCTGCCACTTCCCACCAGAGCAGCCCTACACTGGCCCTCCCACCAGGTCCATGCACGGTGTCTGACATGCACAACCAGTCCCCGTGGGCCAGCCCTGCACTCCTGGAGCCCTGACAGCACCACTGTCCTGGACCCAAGGCCACAGAAGCTGCGGGGCGCTTATGCCGCACTCAGGACTGGGAATGGCTTTCCCCACAGGGCCTGGGCCCAGAGCACAGGGCCCTGCATGCTGTCCCCATGAGGACCCATACCCCTGTTCCCTGGCCCTGGACTCTGCCAGAGTGGCAGTTCCCAGTGCCAGGTCCTGGCCTCCGGCCCTGTATCCCTCTACCCTCTCAGGCGCCATGTGCGGCCAGCTGCTGACGAGGCTATGGCACCAGCAGGATGGGTGAGATGTCGGAGTGGAAATTCCAGAAACACCTACTGGTGAAGCCACAGCCCGGTGACTAAGTAACAGTGTGAACAACAACCACATCTTCCAGAGGGCAGCGTTGTTCCGCCTCTGCAGCCGTCCCCAGCAAACACACTGCCACTGTGGCATGTGACCCCAACCCTGTACCCCTGGACAGCCCAGAGGGACAGCCTGAAGGGATAGCACCCGGATGTCTGGGGTACTGTGAGAGTTGCCTAGTGGGCACCAGTGGGGCCTCGGGCGAGCCTGGCACCCTAGGTCTGAAACGCACAGACCACACCTCCTGAGCACCTTGGAGACAGTGCGGCCCAGGAGCCCCTCTCAACTCTCCAACACCCCCAGGGCTTCAGTCACCAAAGTGGTGTACACGGTCCTGCTTTTCTTTTAAAAACACAAGCACTTTGAGGGCTGGAGGTGTGGCTGAGTGGTAGAGCTCTTGCCTTGCATGCACAAGGCCCTGAGTTTGATTCCCCAGCACCACATACATTTAAAAAACCCAATAATAATAATAATAAATAAATACATTTAAAAAAACAAAAAAACAAACACAAGCACTCTAGATAAATGACCATGAGGATGACCATGTCCTCTGCGTGGGGCTGCTGCCCCAGAAAACAAACCTGAAACTCCTCAATTTTAGTTTTATTTTGAGACAGGTTCTCTCTAAGTTGCTATGTCACCCTGGCTAAGCTTGAACTTGGATCTTCCTGCCTCAGCCTCCTGATTGCTGGGATTACAGGTATACACCACCATGCCTGGCCTGAATCCATTTTTTAGAGTGAGTATGAAAGTGAGCTCTGTTTTCTTGTGGTTTTCCCTTCTCAAGCACTCTGCTTAGTCAGACTTCAGTCCCCTGGCAAACATGCCGCCAATCAGCGAGGGCACACTGGCTGGGCCCACATGGCACACAGTGGGCGAGAGGCAGGCTGAGAACCTGCTGCCTCTGGGGCCTCGATGGACAGGAGGACCACACACGGGGTCGGACAGCGGCCTGCACAGCCCCCACTCCCTCAGTACACAGCAGTGTTGCCTGCGTTGGTGCTACCTCAGTTTACCACACCACCTTTGGGGTTTGTGAGCCCTCTCACACGCGTTATCTCTAAAGAGCTGCAGCTCTGCGGTTTGGCAGACAGTGTCACCAACATTTTACAGGAGGTGGACAAGGCTGAGGGGAAATTACTCGCTCAGAATTGCAGTTAAACATCTTGTGGTGGTGTACGCATGTCATTCCAGCACTGGGGAGGCTGAGGCAGGAAGGATGACATGAGTTCAAGGCCAGCCTGACCTAAATAGTGAGATCCTGTCTCAAACAAAAGTAAAACTGCACAGCTAGAAAGTTGTACAGCCAGAAATCACAGGATGAAAGGTGTATCTTCTGACACAAACTCAAGCCTACCCCTCCTATCATGTCCAAGAGTCCACCAGAAACCCCAGCAAGACAAAGTACCAAGTTCCTACTTCTAGAACTAACTTGAAAAAAAGTATCTCTACTTTCAAAATTGAATAGCAAGTACAAAAACAAAATGATTGCAACAAAAGATAAATTATTTTTGCTTTTTTACCGTATAGCATCATCCCTCAGAAAGGCTGCCTTTTACAAAACAACAGTTAAAATTTACTAAAGCCAACACCCATCTGCGGCTGCACTGTGAAACTACAAATGCATTTCTCTAAACCTTTATTCAGGCTCTGTGTGAATGGTGTTCCTGCCACCAATGCAGTGACGTCACCGCACGTACGTCAGAGGAGCCTGCATGGCATGGGCCGAGCTTGAATGGAGACATTTAAATTACTAAAAGCACCCATTACTTGTGCACATGACAAGCTTCCCCCCCATGTCTGTGAACCTCAAAACACTGTCCCCCTCCCTCTGCTGCCCTCTATGGCCTCACCGTCCTCTGACGTGTTTCCAATGACACACTGACAGGATGATGAAAAACTGAACCTAAATGAATTTTCCTCGGGGCCTTAGGTCTAACCAGCTGAATCCCATAAATGAGCCTGCAGAAAGTGTCACTAACCAGGCAGGCTCTTGCACACACCCCACACAACAAGACCGAGGTCCCCTCTTCTCCCACCACTGAGAAAGCCAGGACCAGGAGACAGCCCAAGGGCAGGCACGGAGCAGTTCTCTTACCTCTGCTTCGGAGCATCGTGAGCTTCCTAATTTACCTGTAATAAAAACACAAAAAGTTACCATCAAAGGCATGTAGCGCTTCTGCTCACTGATAAATGTGTCCGCGCTACTCTGGCCATGTTGGGTAGAACTATGAAAAACATCTGTGGAGAGCTGCACCTGGAGCCTGGAGGAAAATCACAAAGAAAACCACGGAAGATCATGATTTGCTGTGTGAAGATAAAAATATGCATATATTTAATGTACACACATACCAATTAATCAAAGGAAAAATATTTCTGAAGTCTTGCTTTCTTTTTTAAATGCCTTAATGTGCTTATGGCAGTTTAGATATATTTTGAGAAACCAGGAAGACTCGGGCTTTGCCCCAAATCGATTTCCATTTTAAAGGCACAGTGACCATTTCAGTGAAATCCGAAATGCTTCAGCACCATAAAACCATATAATTAATTCAGCAATCTTCCCAATAAAGGCTTCCCTACATGATAACCAGAACAGAACAGCACCCCACAGCCCATAAGCACCTTCACCCCAAGACCCTGTCCAAGCAGCACAGGCATAGGACTGCCCACTCCTCTCCATGTGGTGACTGAAACACTCCTGCAAAAAAGGCTTATCTGAAAAGAGAATCATTTACTAAATAAGAGCTTCCACAGAGGACAGACAAGGCCTCTCACTGGGCACAGGACCTGTGACTCCCAGTCCCACACTGCCGCACAGCTCACTTGCTATCCTGCCAGTCCTCAGCTTTTTCTTCAATACCTGGAGGATTCATATGTCTCAGAGTCTGTGGCAACACCAGCAAAGACAAGCACAGGGCATGGTGCTTGGGCACCACCCCTTCTTAAAAAGAAAATAAAACTGAAACCCACAATCTCTCATCACCTAATGATTCCCACATATAACACTAGCTGAAAACAAGGTCAGAAAATGGGGAGCCCTGGGCACTGAGCATTATGAAAGTCAATAAGCCAGGCACGGTGGCACATATCTGTAACCCTAGCACTTGGGAGGCAGAGGCAGGAGAATGGCCAAGAGTTCAAGGACAGCCTGAACTGCATAGCAAGACCATGTCTCAAAATAAAAAAGGTCACATAAGCAATAAATAAGTAACAACCACCCAACCATAAACACAGGGTGAGCTTAACACAAAGGCTGTTAGTGTAGGGTGTGCCGAGCAGATGCAGTTACCGACATGTCACAGCTCACACACACTCATGTGATGCATGGACACTCAACCCTAGCAGGTGACGAGTGACACCGACTGAAGTGCCATGGGCAAGACGAGGCTCCTTGGCCGACTCCTGGGGTCTCCTCTGCCTGGGGTGGTACTCCCCATAGGCCGTGGCCCTAAGGCACAGAGGACCCGTCGAGGGTACCCCCAGGGAGGGGGGTACAACACACTGCACGGGGCAGCTCAGAGCAAGGGGACAGATGGGCTGGAGCTCTCTGACCTGCAAGGCCACCTGCTTCCTGACTGTCTGCCCAGGTCAGGCCATGCCAGTGCTGCAGCGGAGCAGGACCCCAGGCAGTGGCCACAGGGTAGGGACAGGGCCAGGACATGGCCCAGTGTCTCCAGGCACCAGAAGTTACTCAGGTGCTAAGGAGCAAAGAGTGAATCCAGGGCCATAGGAGCCTGTGAAGCAAGGTCATCCTCCATGGCCACGGTTAGGAAACTAGAAACACTGCCCTGCAGGAATCTCATGATCTGGCCAGTCTGGCTCCACCCTCGGCTGTTGCACAGAAGCAGGGAGCACCATCCTGGGTGCCCACGCCATCCTGTGCCTGTGCCACCAACGCTGACTCGGGGCCAGGCATCCCCACCCTATGACCTCAGAGCTCTGGACTCAGGACCCTGCCCACCCACCCATCCTGCAGGCAGTGACTCACAGGGGAGCAGGGCTGAGTCTTTGTCCCTGGGTTGGTATGGTGACACCTCCAGCAGTGCAGGGCGAGGGGATCATGTGACAGCCAGTGTCTCCACCAGGGCTAGCTCTGCTCTACAGAACCAGCCCAGAGCCCTGAGCCTGCAAACCTTGAGACCCTTTGAGACTCCTCACTGCCCAGTGCCTAGCTGGGAGGTTGAGGCAAAGGACAGTTAACCATGTAGGGTGTAAAATAAAATATCTGAAATGGTATTTAAACCTTAAGCTTTCAAAACATTTCAAAATTCTTGAAGAGTATCTATAAGCCAGGCACGGTGGTACACACCTGTAA
Source organism: Dinomys branickii (assembly GCA_004027595.1). Classification (NCBI taxonomy): domain Eukaryota; kingdom Metazoa; phylum Chordata; class Mammalia; order Rodentia; family Dinomyidae; genus Dinomys; species Dinomys branickii. The sequence goes on along the minus strand of PVLD010001787.1, from coordinate 132,051 downwards.
TCTCAGCATTTGGGAGGGTGATGCAGGAAAATGCACATGAATTCAAGGCCAGCCTCAACCTGGCTGATTCATAGTTAAGAACCTGTCTTAAGAAAACAAGAAAAAAAGCCGAGCGTAGTGGCGCATGCCTGTAATTCCCGCTCTTGGGAGGCTGAGCCAGGCCTGAACTGCACAGTGAGACCCTGTCTCAAAAAGACAAAAAAAGAGAAAGAAAACAGGAAAAAAAGAAAGAACTTATGCCAGAAAGAGAAACACTCACACAGGCCCCCAGAAGCTCCGTGCAGTGTTTCCCAAAGGGACGGAGTATTGACTGCTGAGGAATCATGGCCCACACTACTCAGGAGGCTGAGGCAGGAGAACGGCAGCCTAGGCAATTTAGCAAGACTCATCTCAAAATAAAAAATAAGGGCTAGGATTTAGCTCAGTGGCAGTGTCTTACCAAGCACACAAGGCCCTGGCTTCCATCCCCAGTGCTGCAGCAAACAAAACCCTGTTTGACTTTTAACTCATTGTAAAATATCTGACTGCTCCTACGGCTCCATGGAGGGGAGCCAATGCCTTCCTGCAGCTGATGCGGTGGCTATCACCAGCAGTGCACCAGGGCACTGCCACCCTCAGCTCCCCAACCCTCACAGGGTCCCCACGAGAGGAGGACAGCAGCAGCAGGTCTTGGAGCCAGGGCACTGTGTAGAGCGGACTGGAGCTAAGGACCAGAGAGGGCGGGCCCAGCTCTACCCAGGCACCTCTGCTCTTACGATGACACAGGACATGGGGTAGCCAGAGCAGCACGACCTGTCACCTCCCCACAGTGCCCTTGGTGTCTGCACTGGCACTGACCCAGGAGGGAGCGGAGCGGAGCAGGCCTCTGCAACAGGCGCCAGGTCCGCGCCCGAGTGCACTTCCCAAGCGTAGGGCTGCTGTGCTCCCTGTGTGCACACGGTGGGGATAAAGGCTGCACCTGCTGGAGGGTCCACAGCAAGCGTCCGAGGTGACATCCATGGACAGGAAGACCCTGGCAACTATCCACTTACACCTTGCACTGCTCTCCAGGGAAGTGAGGAATCCTCTAGACCCCAGGGCACGGGGCCTCACCTGATTGGTCCACAGGGCACTGGACCAGCCATGCACAAAGCCCCACTCATCCCCATGCACCCAGGAGCCCCACACGTGTGCAGGGTCACAGAGTTGCAGGGCAGTCCTAAGACTGCATGGGAGGTGGGAGGCCCCACCCCTCCCAGCTGCCCCTGCCACCTTCCCAGCAGCTCAGGGCCAGGCACAGCTCCTGCGCACCCCAGGGCCTCATCCTGCCTCTCACACGCTTCCTCCAAAGTAGGCAGCTCCATGAACAACTCTGGCTGGGGATGGAGCGCAGGTGTCTGCTAATTTCTACAAAGACTCCAGCCGAACAGGAATTGCTAGCAGCAGTAGAGTTGTTCTGAGCACCTCTGCCAGAATATTTTAAAAGGCAGAAGCAAAGTCAAGTGTGGTGCTGCAGGCTTGTGATCCTAAAACCCTCGGAGGCTGAGGCAACAGGATCCCAAGCTTGAGGCCAACCAAGCTTAGTAAGACTTTGTTTCAAAGCGAATAGAGGGAGGTGAGGATGTAGCTCAGCAAAGGCCCTGGGTTCAGTACCACAAAAAAAGAAAATAAAAAGGCAACAGGCACCCATCCAATCTTCTCTAGGCTTTCTAAAACTACCTGCCATTCTAGCTATGCCACAATGCCTACCAAATTCTAAGAGACTAGGCTATCAATGAAACAGCTCGCTACTTAACATTAACCCACATGAGGCTGACAGGGACCACACATACTATACGCTGTGCACATGTAAAGCCCTGGACGGAGACCACGGGGCAAAGGCCTCATTTTTGATGCACAGGCTCAAATCAAGAAGAAAGTCCTCAAAGGCCAAAGAACTGTGGCAGTCGGTTCTCCTGGCTTGGGAAGGAGGGACAGGAAGCAGCAGGGCCCACAGTGAGCTGCAGCCAGGCCAGGCTGGGGAACTGAGCCTGTAGCACACAGTGCCAAGAGACCTCTGCTTCACATGACTCACAGCTGGTGGACAAGCAAAGGGAAACCTTCCACACCCGTGAGAGCACCAGGGAGCCCCAAGTGCCCAACACGTATGGTGTGTTCAGTCTCGTCTGTAGGAGCAGGAACGCAGCTGCACCGAGCTACGGCCCAAAGGCACACACACCCTGCCCAGCAGTGCAGCTCCCGAGGTCACTGACTTGGACCCCCAGCACCTCTGATGTCACTGCCACTCGAAGGAAAGCGTCCGCCCACCGTCTACTCAGAACTCTTCTCTCTTCCACACCAGCCTACCCCACCTACAGCTCCACCACAGCCGGAACCGGCGGCTGCAGGTCACTTTACACTACCTGACAGCGTGCCTGGCCTCCAGGGCTCAGGATAGCCACACCTCTCATCCTCACTGCCAGTCTCCTTCCTAGGTCAGGCCCCGCCCTTGACCAACATCGGTCCCTGACCCAGGCCACTCACTGGCTCTCACCATGGTAACAGAGGCCCTACAGGACCCACAGCCCCGACTGCCGTCCCTATCACTGCAAATGTAGGCGCAAGTTCCCAGAGCCCCAGCTGCCCAGCCTGCTCTAAGGCGCTGCACAGAACGCAAGTCTTCCAGACACGTCCTCTTCACAACTTTCACGTCTCACCAGACAAACATCATTAAATGTTGCCTGTTTCCATCAAAAAATATTTGCTTTGGTTTGGGGAAACCTTCCCGAAGCCTCTCAAGTGCTTTCCTACATATGCATTTGTACCGTGGGTGTGTCTGCAACTCATTACCATGTAATTTATGTGTGCAATAAGCAGCACACAGACCATGGCCCATGGCCCAAACAGGTCTGCTCTCCAGTGCCAGATGCAGCAGCTGGCAGTGACTCCGAGTGCAGGTGACCGTCACCCACGCCAGTCACAAGACACAGTGCCACAGCCCGTCCGGTCCCTGACAGATAAGGCTCTTATCTATGACCCTACATGGGTTTGGGTTACATTTTCCCCAGTGTTAGTCACTCTGACAAGGCTTCAGTTTCATGAAACCTTAAAAACACAGAGCTCACAGCCCTGTGGCAGGAACAGGAGGTCTTGGCAGGTCCAAGAGTCCCGGAAGAGCCCAAGGCTCAGGGAACCCCACGCCCCGGGGACCATAAGATCCCCCCTCGGCGGCCAGCAGCATGAGCTGTGGCCAGGGAGGCCGCCAGGACACTCAGCTGGGTCCCTGGTGCCCATATCCCTACCATCCACCGTCTCCGCTGCCAGTAGAGTCCTCACAGAGCCCACGCTGGTGGCCAGACACCCAGAGCACTGCACAGGGCAGAGACCTGCAGGGCAGCATGGGGATGGGCTCCATCCCGCACCACAAACAAATAGCAAACAAAACAGAACCACCAAGGTGGGTACTTTGTAAAGTCATAAAGGGCCACTCTGTAACTGCACAGAACATACTGTACTTAGGAGTGCAAAGCGTGAGCACACACTGGGGTTGAACGCAGGGCCTTGTGCACAGGTGCCTCACTATACCCCCAGCCCTCTAAGTGTTCAAGATACAAATAGAACAAAATGATCAATAAACTAAAGCAGAACATCAGAGTTTTGGGACAACTATCATGAAAGAACCTGTGATCATTTCAGCTGGGCATGGTGGTACGCATCCGAAATCTCAGCACTTTGGGAGGCTGAGGCAGGAAGATCACAAGTTTGAGCCCAGCCTGGGCAACTAAATGACACAGTAAGACCCTGCCTGAAAATAAAAAATAAAAGGGGCGGGGACATAGACTAGCATGAATGTCTGAGCTCCAACCCCAGTACTACCAAAAAAAACCCTTTGGCCACTTCCCATCAAATTTAATTTTATATACACAAGGCAACACAATAACCTAAAATTCAAACTAACCTGTGACTCGCCTTACAGATCTCAAATGAAATTTGTCCCAAGAGTTTAGGGGAAAACGTACTTGGAGTATTTTTGTTATTAATGTAAATAAGTCCTCTTCACTCTCCCCAGGGATTTGAAGAAGTGAAATTAAATAATAAATGAGAATCAAACAAATCAGAAAAAGCAGTAAAGGGAAAATTAAAGTTAAAAAATACACACATAGGACTCAAGTGAAACTATGAACGGTGGCCAAACACTGCCAACTTGCCCTGATTTTCCACAGGAGCTCGGCGGCAGTTACCCCAGACCATGAGTCCCACAGTGCAGCCACCGTGTGGGCTTCGAACACATATTTCACATTGTCAGACCTGTCTTTATCACCTTGCATCGAAGCAGCTCCAAAATCCCATCTTCTCACAAAGCGCAGGCCTGGGTAGTGAAAAGCGGCTGTGCTGCGCAGCGGGGGTGGTCGGGAAAGGCTGACAGAGGCCTGCACAGATGCCCTCCACCGCGGCTGAATGCTCTGGGACCACAGCTGTGGTGACTCTCGGTCCTTGCTGGGGCACCATGTGCCTTGGACAGTTGAGGGGGGCAAGGCAGGCTGGGACCCACAGGACCCAGGACAGGAGGAGCGCACCCCTGCCAGTCTGCTGTGCCTGCCCTCTGGCACGTGTGAAGCTCTCCTCCCCCTCGCCCACTCAGCAGCTGTGGCCTCCGCTGACCCCCGCCCGCCCTGCCCCAGCCCCCCTCTGGATGCCCGGACTGGTTCTGCGGCTCAGGCCTGGAGACCCTCAGATAACACGGCCCCCTCGACCGCGCCCCCTCGTCCCAGAGACAGGCCCGGGTTCCTCTGCGCGTCACCGCCACCGCCCGGCCTGGCCCAGCCCGGACCCTCGGTGGCGATGGGGAGCCCACCTGGCCCTGCCTCCCACACATCTCTTGCGGAGGCCTGAGAACACATGCCAGCGCACACATAGCACCAGGTGGCAAGCATGGGTGTGGCCTGCTGTCCCAGGTGCTGTCCTCTGGCACCCTGTCCCGTGCGTACCCTGCCACGCCCACCCCGGGCCACAGAGAGCCACAGTCGGCTCTGCCTCCTCGTCCTCATTCTGCACAGCAGGGCCCTCAGCGCATGGGCGCGTGCGGGGAGTGGGGGTTCATCTGCTCTGCATCCGAGGCCTCTGGGAAACATAACTGCACTCGAATCGCAGAATGCCTCCAATTGGCATTTCCACCACAAACCCAGGAAGCTATGGCTGAGACTGGAACCAGGCAGCCTGGGGGTTTATAGTGGCATTCTACCTTTCCTATCCACTCTACCCACCTCTCAGAAGTACAAGATACTGTCTTGGCTGGGTGTGGTGGCACACACCTGTAATGCCAGCACACTGGGAGGCTGAGGCAGGACAATCACAGGCTGAAGCCCAGCCCAGGCAGCTTAGTGACTCAGTGAGATCTTCACCTCAAAATGAAAAAATAAAAATAAATAAATGAAAGGACAGGTGGGGAGGTGTTGCTCAGCACAAATACCAGGGTTCATCCCCAGGACTAAAAGGAAGGAAGGAAAAAGAAAAAAGAGAGAGATTGAGAAAAGAAAAGGAAGAAGACAAGATGCTGAGGATCTCAAGACAGAAATTTGGCCTCTCAATATATCAGGGTGGGAGAAAAAATGGCACTGCAAGAAGCAAAGCTAACAGCCCTAGTTTTTCAAAAATGTATTAGCACGTAGTATAAAAAGACCTAAAAGTCACAGCCTTCAGAACCTAAAATAGGGCCTGGTGTCCTATTTTTATTAGGAATATAATCCCTGCATACACCTCATACTGGTCAAATTTTTTTAGATTTATTGTAAATTTATAAATAATAATGTATATATTTATGGGATACAAAGTGAAATTGAAATTGCAGTACATACATAACTGTGGAATGACCAAATCAGAGTAGTGATGAGCATATCCATGACCTCAAATGTTTACTGTGATAATAAGAACTCTCAAAATTCTTTTAGCTTTTTTTTTGTCTTTTTGAGACAGGGTCTTGCTTTGCAGTTCAGGCTGGCCTTGAGCTCACTTTGTAGCCCAGGATGGTATCGAACTCACAAAGATCCTCCTGCCTCATCCTCCAAGTGCTGGGATTACAGGTATGTGCCACCACGCCCAGCTTTTCTTTTAGCTATTTTGAAACCCACAGCACAGGGCTGGGGCGTGGTCCAGGGATAGAGTACATGCCTAGCATGCACTAGGCCCTGGGTTCCATTCCCAACACAGCAAAAAGAAAAGTACACATGAGTGACAGTCATCTACAACTGTGCCGATGCTCAGATTTTAATCTTAAAAGTTTGTGAGACACAATCACTTTTGAAAACTCGGCAAAAAATAGAGGATCTGTTTAATGTAGTGCACACCGTGGGCCAGCAGACAGGCACAGGTGCAGCACAAACGCTGCCTGTGTTCACCCAGACCATGCTCAGCAGTGCTCAAGGCAGCGCAGTTGATGAGACCCAAATCCACAGGTCTGAACCCCAACGGCCACAGAGAGCACATAGGGAGACACACGCAAACATGCACAGCGAGGGCCAGGAGCAAACACAGGCGCAGGCTGCCCCAGCCAGCAAGGCTCAGGAGGGGCCTCTCATCAGCTCAATGGTAGGCACCGCTTGTGGTGTCAGTCACAAGAGTGGGGACCAGGGGCACCCAGTCCCTGCACCCTGGCACACCTTGCTGTATATGTCAGCGATCACATAGGCGCCCTGTGCACCAACTTCCATTAAAGTCCTCTTTAAAATGAAGACAAAACAGACATTTCAGATCAATAACAACAGCACATTTGCCAGAGGCGCCACTGCATTAAAGGAGACGCTACTGCATTAAAGGAGACGCTGACCGCGTTCTGTCAAAGCAGAAAGACAGAGACTGGGAAAGCAGGACACAAGGCGAGGACACGGCCCGCAAGCCCAGGTCCAGACTTTGGTTTCTGCTGGCCGCAGCAGAAATCTCGGGGACACTCGCACCCATGCCACATGGGCACATGCTGCTGCTTCTGCCCATTGCCTGCACTTCCCCTGCCTCGGGGATTCTGTGACCTAGGGTCAATTTAGGGATCACAGCAGGATGTGCATGCTATACCTGCCTTCGGTACTGCTCTATACGAGGAATGTGACATTGGGTCCCAGAACCAACCCCTGACACTGAGCAAGACTCTCACCCTTTCTGTGAAAAGTTTTGACCTTGCAGATCCCCTAAACAGATCAGGACAATTGTGTGTGAACACGATGAACACTAAATTGTACAAAAACCATGTTTTTAGTCTACAAACTACAACTCATGTCAGCAATCACAAAAGCACAGAGAGAGAGAAAGGAAACTGCAGTGCTGTAGGTCTCTAGCAAGACAAAGAGCAGTCAGCAATTTGTATGAGGCTTCAGTAAGTCAACAATGCACCTGGTAAGAGAACCACTAAAAAAGAAAAATAAAGGGATATCACAATGCAGGAGAGAAAATGAGAAAATCAAAGCAGAGAGTAGAAGGGAGGCTTTTGAAACACAAATATTATAGTTAGATGATGTAAATAAATTCCAATTAAAATTAAAGATTTCTTTTGCCTGTCAAATAAGCTGGTTTAACTCTAGTTGATACAGAATTCAAGAGTACACTGGGATATAGCTCAGTGGCACCAGCGTCTGCCTGGCAGGCACAAGGTCCTGAGTTTGATTCCCAGTATTAAAAAAAAAAAAAGAATTCAGAGTAGCACCAAGAGCAAATGGCAAACTCTGGCAGAACTGCAGGCTGGCTGTACTTTAAATGCACAGCTGAAGTAGGAACGGTTGAATGAATGAAAACTAAAGAGATGAGTCATTAAGACTGTCTTTATTTTTTTATAAAACTTTATTCTTAAACATATAATAGACTCCAAGACAACACTTCACTCTAGGTGCTGGTGTCAAGATACTCTGGCAGCAAACGCAGACATGTGGAAGGGTGGGAATCAAGGGGGCTCCCACTGTCTGGGGCACAAGGACAGCTCATTTTTCACCAGATTTCATATTTCAGCCTGCAGCCAGTGGCCCTTCCTCACCTTCACTTTTAGCTCCTGGAATCTCCCCTGTGCCCCTTCCTGCTCCTGTCTGAGCACCCTGTCCTCCTCCTCCGTCTTCTCAGCCTGCTTCCTGCCCCCTTTCCAGCCGGCCGCAGCAACCACAAAGCCTCCCGCACCCGGTTCCAGACCCAGCAACACGGTCACCCAAGCATCCCTGCTGAAGACTTCTGTACTGGATTAAAAATAAATCCAAGGTATACCCTACCTGTAAGCGGTAGACCTAAACATGAGAATTTAGAAAAGTAGAGAGTACAATTACAGAAAGAGTAAAACAAACATTAAAGAAAAGCTGGTGCTCACTATCCACACATCCGGGGCCCCACTGTTGAAAGGACCAATCCGCCAAGAAGAGACCACTACCAGGGTGAGGGTTTAACAGTGCTGTACAGTCTGGGTCACGGCACAAAACAGAATGGCCCGGGGGGCAAAGAAGAAACCACAATGAAAACTGCCAAGATACCAACCTCGGTGACAAGAATGTGATGAGTCTACAATGAAAAGGCAGATCACCAGTCACCCGGGGCTGGGGAGGAGGGTTGGGCCCACTTAGAAGGTGATGATGTAAGTCAAGGTTAAAGTTGATACTTCAATGTTGCACGTATCTTACCAAAAAAAAAGTATAACAGAAAAGCGGTCAAAGACTTAAACAGGAATTCCACAAGAGATCCCCCAGGCCAGTCAACATGGCATGGGGCTGCCCAACTGGACAGGGCCGTCCTCAGAGAAATGCAGTAAGACCCATGCTACAGCACAGGTGAGCAACAATTCCAAAGTGCGGGGCCAGACAGGGGCTCTAGGCCACGCTGCTGGTCCGAAGCTGCTGGTCACACCATGGCAGCTCAAGACCCGACACTGGCCCGACAGAAGACCACCCCACACCCAAGTGTTTGCAGCTGGTGCACAGAGTCCTAACCTCCAAACTGCTCACAATGCCAGCTGAGAGCAGAACATCACTGACCAACAGGGAGCACACACAGCTATGCAAACAGACAGACAGACAGACAGACACTGTGTGCTGCCTCTATGCATCCGACAAATGCAGTACTGAGTCAGCATGATGCTCAGCAGCTTAGCAGCTGAAAGGAAGCCAGCCTTGAAGAACACGTAATGTAAGACTCCACACACACACACACACACACACACACACACACAGTTCAAAACCACGCCAACCCAACTTGTGGTGATAAAACAAAAGACAGTGACTAGCTAGGCGGGACACTTCTGGGCTCCTGGTAATGCCCTGTTCTTGCTGTTTTTTTGTGGTGCTGGGATATCGGATGTTTCCTTATCTTTTTTTTTTTTTAAATCCTGGGACTTCAACCCAGGGCCATCACACTGAGCTACATGTCCTGCCCTTTTGAAAACTTTTTACTTTGAGAAAGAGTCTCACTAAGTTGCTAAATTGCCCAGGCTGGGCTGGAACTTACAACCCTCTGCCTTAGTCTCACAGTGCTGGGGTCAGATGTGCACTTCTCTTACTGATTAGCATTTCCATGGTGATATCATGAATGATATGTGGACTGTTCCATGTGTACTCTGAACTTTGAAAAAAAGAGGAGGTATTATGGATGGAGGTGTCATGACTTGTGTCTAGATGCCCGCAAAGCCTCATGTAGTCACAGGGCGGCGGGGGTGAGCTTTTTTCGGTGGCTGAATCTAGAGTATGAATGATTTGTAGAGCAATGCTGGGATTAAGGGTGCTGGGATTAAGGTGGGTGATTGCTGGATCGGTCCACTGACTGGATTGGCACTGCCCTAATCCAGTCAGACTGGATACAGCACAAGGGACAGAAAGAGGCCTCTCGCCTGCTCTCTTGCTTTTGCTGTCTTCTTCCGCCATGAACTGCTGCCTCTGCCATGTGTGACGCTGCTTCAGAGCCAGCAGAGTACGGACTGAAACTGCCACAAACTGTGAGCTTTGGGCATCCGGCATTTGGTCTCAGCAATGAAAAAAGTGACTAAGACAGGAGACTGGAAAGAACCAAGAAAATAGCTGAGCGAGAAACGTAGAAAGAAATTAGTCTTTTAGTTTTTAAACCAGAAGGAAAGTAGCTAATTAATGACCCTCGAATGCGTAGACAAACACTAAGAAGAGGTCAGTACTTCCTTACCAGCTCATTGAGCTCTGGCTCTGTCCCTCGGTCCCTGTCCCTCTGCTCTCTGGGGCCCCCTCCGCCCCACATGGCTCCTGGAACTCAGCGACATCTGCAGGATGGACAGCGGTAGCTATTAAAAGCCAAACAGAGCCAAGGACCTCCTAGACTGTACAAAACTCAGGCACAAAAAGCAACTCTCTTTCCTGTTTCAATCTTTTACACTCCAGCAGCAATAAGCACACTCTGTGCCTAGATCTTGGGGTCTAAACCCCACTCTCCAATTTGAGGAACCAGCATTCCTTGGGGATGTGGTGATGCAGAGGCTTGCGTGGGAAATGAGCTGTACAGCACCAGCAGCAGCACAGAGAAAGGTATGAGCCACAGTGCAACGGGTGCTGGGTGTCAGGGACAGCTCGAAAAGTCAAAGCAACACAACAACGTGAGTGGATAATAACCAGAGTACAGCAATGCAGAGCCCCCCAGACTGACGGAGTGCACGGCTGAATAAGCGGCGGGGGAGGGGGTAAATGTCCCAGAAGAAGAGCTGGTTCAACAGCCAGCCCCCTTCTGGAGCACAAGCCAGACTCTGCTACTCACTTCTCAATGTGAGTACAGAAAATGCAAAAATCACGACTCTGGGTAGACAGCCCTGTCCTAGCCACACGTCACAGCTGCCATGACCAGAGGCCCATGTGCTGCATGTACCCCACTGTGTGTCGCGAGGAGCCTTCTCATCTCTGGGCTCTTCCCCAAACCCAGCCCTGGGCTGGTCATCCGGACACCAAGGGACCTACACAGCAGGACACTGCCTAGGGTGCCACGCAGATCCTCCCGAGCACCCAGCCACCCAGGAGAGAGGAGCTGGGCGCCTGGGACAGGGACACCAGACAAAGGGCTCAGGCAGAGAAACCAGCAACCACACATACAGCCTGATGTGTGGCCATGAGCCGCACAGCAATGCGCTCCAGTGGCCTCGTCCTGTCAAATACAGTAAGGAAGCCTCACCTGGAGGGCACCAGGGAGGGAATGTGGCACTCTCGGCCTATCTCTGTAACTTTCTGCAAATACAAAGCTAACCCAAAGATGATGTCTAATAATAATGTAAAATGAGTATTTTGTTTAAAAGGCATTGTCTTTGGGGCTTAGAAATACAGCCCTCTCCCAGCCCCGGGAAACCATCCCCAACACCAGGGTTATTTATGGTCAACATTTGGCCCTAAGTTTTTAAATGTTCTTTATGCACCTAAAACTAAAGGCATATAAACAATGTGAACCCAAAATGTGAAATGCACATTTACCATGAGCATTTAAGGCCTAGGATGAGACCAGGAACAATTCTACTCCCTAATGCTACGCTGTCACTGATTCCAGAGCAGGCCAGGAACAGTGGTGGACAGCTGTAATCCCAATGCTCTGGGAGGCTGGGCCAGTAGGCTCTCAAGAGCAAGGCCAGTCTTGACAATGTACTGAGACCTTGTCTCAAAATCAGAAAATGAAAGAGAGTGGGCATACAGCTTAGTAGTAGAGCACTTGTCCAGCACATGCAAAACCCTCGGTTCAATCTGAAGTACCACCAACCAACCAATCAATGTTCTAGTCAAATGAGGATCTAGAATATTCCTGGACTGCACCTGGGGCTACTTTCTATGAGAATGTGCTGCAAAAGGCCCTTGGGCGTCCTGGTGAGCAGACACCAGGTCTCAGTGTCTAAGACCTCATGACGGTGTGGATGTGAAGATGCCATCGCCCTGCCAAATGCACTCAGTCCACCAACTTCGCACTTTGACAGTCACAGGGTATACACTGCAGAGAGGCAGTAACTTCCTCAAAACACTTTCCAAGAGCCAGGCATGGTGGCGCAACTGTAATTCCAGCATTCAGGAGGCTGAGTCAGGACGATCCTTGAGACCAGCCTGAGTTACAAAGTGAGCTCAAGGCCAGCCCGAACTGAATAGAGATCCTGTCTCAAAAAGACAAAAGGACAACAACACTTATCAAACGTATGGCTGGTGGAACAGCCCAAATTCACCACCTGAGGTTCTGCATCACACTACAACCACAGCTGGGGTGGTACACTGGGCGAGTGTCAGGTCAGGTCACTGGCCTCCTTATCCCGGCTGCCAGGCCCTGACACAAGTCCTCCACTCTCCTCTCTCAGGGTTCATCCCCGTGGCTTTCGTCACCCTGAGATGACTGCTCCGGCACATATGCTCTGCATTGTGCATTTCACGTCATGGATACATCGGCCCACAGGCTCAAGGTATGGAGGACAGCAACACTCGTGTGCTGAGTGCGTGCTCCTCGCCACCGCTCCCCGCCACTGCTCCCAACTGACACAGCTTTACCACCCTGAGGCAGCATGAACACCACACACTCTGCGCAAAGGGTGATGCTGAGCTCCATACCAGTGTGGGCAGCAACAGGCAGCTGGGTGCAGCTCAGAGGTGAGCACTCACCGGCACCATGGCCCTGCTCCACCACACACACACACACACACACACACCCAGATTCAACTGCTCCACATCTAACCCTAAATCAATCAGAATGAGAGTGACTGTTCCAGGCCCTCCGCTAGGCCGCACCTCCCCAGGTCCCCCAGAAGAGGACTGCTGACTCTTACCATGGGGGAGGGGGCTCCCCAGCACCCCAGAAGAGGACTGTTGACTCTCACGCTGGGGGAGGGGCATCCAGGGGCAGGACAGCCCCAACACAAAGACTCCTTCATCCAGAATGTCAACGGCACCAAGGTCGGGGGAGGAAAGCGCGATTTCACAGGGAGGCTGTGCTGAGACGCCCCATCCAAGCTCAGCCTTCTTCCAGGGACCACACCCAGCCCACGTCCTTCCACAAGGCCGCCAGTCTAAGGGTACTCCACGTCTCCCTTCAGAAATACAGAAATATTCCCACGCACAACTGGGGGGTGACAACAGGGGAAAATGTGAACGCTGCTGCTGCTGAGTACACCGGAAAAGGAAGTGCCGCCAGCAGTGCAGGTTCCACCAAGTCTTCCTCTCCCTCAGAAACAGAAGTCACCCCAGTATGAGTGACACCAAACTTCACCCCTTCAGGATACAGACTAAATGTTCAGTGGCGGCGCATCTCCCGTATTCATACAGCTCTTCCCACCTCCGCAGAGGACAGAGACTGAGGCCACACAGTTTAGTGTTTGCTCCTCAGCCAGGCCCTAGTGCTCAAGACAGCACAGGCTCTGTCCAGGAGGGCTGAGGGGCCCCGCGGGACGGTTCCATGCCCTCTCCACTTCTGCCTCACACTTGTCACCACGTCAGCTCGCTACCCATGACGCAAAAGCTCACACTGCCCGATGTTCAGCTCTAATAACGCCGTATCGGAACGCACCCCGGAGTAATCTCAGTCTGGACAGCAGACTGCTCTCTTCTCTTCTCAGCCCAGGTTCACAGGACAGACTGTGTCACCCAGCTGGTTCTCTCCATAAATCACCGCTGTCAACGTTGCTTCCCAAAGCAGGTCGCACACAGCCACTTTTCTTCTTGTAACAGCTAAACAATGAAGTACAACTTCACTGTATTTTAAAAATGTACCTTTTCACACCCTCTTAATGCACTGTGAATAGAGAATGCAATAACTGCAAGCATCTTCTATCATTAGCAAGTCCATCTCTAAAAGTAGTAACTATATCAGATGAGAAAACGATTGGAAATCAACATAATTTCAGCTGGGTGTGGAGATGCCCGAAAGCCTAGCACTCAGGGAAGCAGGGGTGGGAGAGAAGGCAAGCTAGCAACATAACTGAGACCCTCTCCCAAACCTTAAAGATTCGAAGTGCTAGGGATGTAACCCCGCCGAAAGGTCCTAAGTTCAATCCCTAGTACTGGAAAAATATTCAAAGAGTATTAAAAGGCTGGGTTTCTTTACATATCACACCATGAATACCTGCATTGAAATATTACATGGTACCCCATAAGCATAGACAATTTTTAGGTTCTCTACATTTTTCTGGCAGAAAGAACTGATAACTATAATCTTGAATGTTCTCATTAATTTAGAGAAGGATTTTCATGCCACTTTACTGAATTACATCTTGCAACTTAGCATTTTGACACTTCCATCAATTTTTTATGTGTGAGGGTGGATTGTTTTTCTATGTTTTTAGTAGACTTGCTTCTCAAAAGACTGAATTAGGTAAAAACCAGTAGGAGAAGCCTATGTACCAACCTTCATCACTGATAAAACACTGCGAGCACCCTAACTTCAGTGATGGTGTAGGAGACAAATCCCGAAGAATTTACACTAACCACATAACTAAAGCCCATTTTCATTTATCTCAACATTCTGTCAACTTTTTACAAGTCTCTCTGCCATCACAGTCAGTTTTAATACACAGGTAAGAAATCGCCACTTCCTAACTTCCAGCACCCTACGCCATTATTTAGACTATTTTCCCTTTTCTCCCCTGGGTCCACCATCTTCCCCATAATCCCACGCCAAATGTACAGTCGAAGTTAGCACACCCAGGGCTGGCCGCGGCGCGGAAAGGCGCAGCCCTCCTGACACACGCACAAAGGGGCGGGCCAGGCCCGCTCTGAGGCTCACGCGGCCACTGGCACAGCACACAGGTGCACACACAGACCCACGGCCCACAGGTAAACGTGCCCACGAGCGAACCCAGGCACAGGTGAACACAGCACACAGGTGATCCGCAGCTCAAAGCTCCACGCTCATAGATGAACATGCAGACAGGTGAACACAGCACAGGCGAACAGGGGCACAGGTGAGCATGAGCAGAGATTCACAGCACACAGGCTCACAGCCCACAGGTAACACGCACACCAGTGAACACAGACCCATAGCTCAAAGGTCCACAGCCCACAGGTAACACGCTCACAGGCGAATGCACACAGGCTCACAGCCCACAGGTAAACACACACAGATTTTGCACCTGAAGGTGAGTAGCTGTAAGCCAGCATCTGCACACTGAGGCCTGGGCAGGACGGCGGCTGGCAGAGGCCACAACCAGGCCAGGCCACCAGCCTGCTGCCACCTCAGAGGCAGATCTGGGTGGGCATCACTGTCTTCCTGGCCAGGCCCTTCCTCCTCAGATTTCACCTGAGGGGTGGGGATGGGGTCACGGTGAGGCTGGGGGTCAGGACACGGGGTGGGGACAGGGTAGGAGCTGGGTACGGGGTGAAGAAGGGGGTGTGGGATGGGAATGGGGTGGGGATCAGTGCGTCTGGGGACAGGGATGCGGAGTGGGAACGAAGGGTGGGTGCGGGGTAGGGATGGGGGGTGCGGGGTGAGGACTGGGGGGCTGTGCGGCGTGGGGACGAGGGGGTGGGCGCGGGGTGGGGACCAGGGGATGGGCTGGGGGTATGGGGCGCTCACCCGCGGCAGGGGGCCCCTCCTCCTCCGCGCGCTCCGCTGCGCCCACGACGACCCCGCCGTCGCTGCAGACGCGCAGCTGGGAGGCCGAGCGCAGGCGGCGCTGCGGGCGGGCGGCGCGCAGCGCGGCGCAGCCTTGGAAGCACACGGCCCACGCCTGCTCCTCGTTGATGGGCTGGCCGTACAGCCGCAGGATCTCCTCCAGGCTCAGCGCGTCGCGCCCGCCCGCCGCCTGCGCCATCGCCTCAGCGCCGCCGCATCGTCCGACCGGCGCGGCCGTCGCCGTCCCGGCCCGTCCTGCGGGCGCGCGCAGCCGAGTGGCTGAGAAGGGGCGGGGACGCGCGGAGACCGGCGGGGACGCGCCTGGACCGCCCGCGGCCAGTGACGCACACAGCAGGCCCCGCCCCCAGAGCTCGCGGGGGTGTGTCACGCTTGGGGAGGGGACAGGGGCGGGTCCTGGGCGGGGCTCGCGCGCGGGGCGGGGAGGCGGAGTTGCCAGGGCAGCTGCTCAGCGTCCCGGAGCCGCGCTCTCTGCGCGCACCTGGACTCCGCGCTCTACTGTGGTGGGGTCACCGCACCCCGGCCCAGCCACCCGACGCAGAATGGGAAGCCGCTGTCCCTGAGGCCCTTTGCCGAAAGCTGGTGAGGCGCTCGGCCCCAGCGGGCAGGGATTACGGGGAAACGCGGGTCCGCTGCGCCGCGGCCCACCTGCGGCCGGGTCCGCTCCCTCGCGGCCATTACGTGAGGCCGCCCACGCCAGCCTGCTCCTCCGATTTTAGTGCGTTTTTTCTTTTTTTCCTATACTTTGTATTGAACCCAAGGTCTGGCACTGAGCCACATCCCCACCCCTTTTTGTTTTTTTGAGACAAGATTTCGCTAAATTGCCCAAGCTGGCCTAGAACTTGCAGTCCTCCCGAGTGGCCGGGTCACAGGTTGATTTTCCCGACTTCTCCGCAGAGCCTGGCCCGACCCTCTGGGCACAGGTGCGGTTTGCACCCTCACCTTTGACCCAGGTGACAACTCGAGTGACCGCGGGAGCCCAAGCAGCTGGACTGCCTGGCGGTGAAACCCAGCCGAGGGCCCTTAGCTGCCCACCGGGTCCCCGTGTGCGGCGCGTCGGGAAAACAGGGAGGACGGAAGGGTGGCGCGGCGCGAGCAGCTAACGGCGACTGTGGTCGCCGCGTGCCCCGGGTGCGCGCTCGAGGCTGCACAAGGCTGCCGGACAGCAGGCCCAGGAGGAGGCAAAGGCCCGAGACCTCGAGGGAGCCGGGAGCGGGATGGGGAGCGCTGGGTGCGGGGAGCAGTTCGCAGAGACCCGCGCAGCGGAGTTAGGGTTCCAAATCTCCCCGGTGAAAGTTATGTGCGCCAAGCCTGGACAGGCCGGGCTTTCTGATCAGGTAAGAATGCATCTCAAATTGATGCAGACATTCTCAAATTTTGCTATTTTAAAAGTTTAGATTCTGCGTGCATTTCGAAAACACGAAAGGGTGGCAAAACATTCGAACAATGCGGAAACAGCCGCGGCGCGGCTCACGCTCGCGTGCCGCGGCGCCCTCTGCTGGCGCCTTGGTGCTTGTGGGCGTGGACAGCTCCCACGCGAACCCGGGAGGCTGCCTCGGCCTGAGGAAGGCGGTAGCTAGGCTCAGGAGCAGCACAAAGCAATACCCCGCCAGGCTGGTCATGTGCGGAGGGCCAAGCGGGTGGAGAGGCAGAAAAGGAGACAATTCCGAACTTCACCGTAAAAACAAGTTGCGCTAGGAGTTTTTCCTTTGCCAAGTGATAATTTTTAGAAAACATAAGTACATTTTGAGAGGGAAAACTTGATGGTCCCGAGTCGCAGGAAGATGATGTGCAGTAGAAGGCCTTTGGTGATGGACAGATCCATGGCTGTGGTGTGGGACAGCAAATCTTTTCCCTTGGGAGTTTTCTGTGCAAAGACGGTGTAATTCTAACTTCGCCATGGGTTTTGTACCTGGTGAAATTTTGCACCCTGACTGTGGTGGCTCGGACCTTCAGTGCGCCCCACCAGTTCCTATGCTGCAGGCCTAGTCCCCGGCTGAGTGCTGTTGCTGGAGCCTTAGAGGCAGAGGCCTGGGTGGAGGAAGTGGGGCGCAGGCACATGCCCTTGGAGTGGGTGTGGGGCCCCCTCCCTCCCTGTTCGTCCTGGTGGCCCAGAGGTGAGCAGGGTTCCTCCACCTCGATGTCCCAGGTCCGGACTGCAGTCTGTGAGGCTGTGAGTCGAGGTTCGTCTCCTCTGACCTGTCTCCTCAGGTGTTCCCTCCAACAGGCCCTCAGTTGATCAAGATTCTTTGGTCCTTAGTGTGTGGCCAGATTTCCTGCCTCTCTTGATTCTTTGGGTGACTATTATAAACTTACAAAATATGTGTCGTGTATTATGTTGTTCCCCTTGCAATATCCTCCAAACCACAACAGTGAGCTTGTTCACACTGGTGACTTCTTAAACACTACCTGAAACCCTGTTTGGTGCCAGTGGTATTTGTGAATTCTCTGGCATTCAGATTTCCCTGTGGCAGCTTGAATCCAAGCCATCGCTGTCAAGAGGCATGGGTGCTTCTGGCCCCATGAAAGGGTTGTCAGGGATTGCTCCTTGAAGGTCAAATGCCATTAATAATCTCAACGCAGTTTGAAACTAGATTGGACATGAGGTGGTAATCTCTAAATCAGTCATAATGGACTAGGGTGCAGCTCAGTGACAGGGTGCTTGCCTCGCACAGGCAAAGTCCTAGGTTCCATCCTCACCCCACAAGCAGAATCAAAAATCAGTCATAAAAACTAGCATTTGACCTTTTACTCAGCTAGAAGTACATAGATCAGGTAAGAACAGAACAAAATTGGCTTCCTCTTGTCTAAATTTTGAGTTAATTTTTTCTTTCTTATGGAAAAATTATGTATTTATTGAAAGATACTTAGAAAATATTCACTCATATCCTTTTACTAAGTATGTCATAAGCCAGTGTTTTCCTCAACATGTTCCTTCTGTAACATCAATTATAAATTTACCCAGGCTGTCTTGATGGGATAAAAACTGAGATCAGAGGAACAGTATAACTTAGATAAAGGAAGCTTTGGAAATACTAAGCTAAATGTTTCCCGTTCTCTGGCCCTGAACCAAGGCCAGCAGTTTTCTGTAGCTGTTGGTTTCAAGCAGGAGCCTAAAGTACCTTTCTATGGCCTGTTGGCCATTTCAGAACATTAGAAATGTAATGGTCAATTCATTAGAAAGTAACAAATAACTAAATAAATTTTACGAGAGGACTTCAAGATGGCGACCAGGTAGGCAGTGGGGAGAGAACCTCCCGGAGGAATGCCACTCAGACAAAGGAATATAGAAATATAACAACATGGACAGAAGGGAAAGAGGTGGGTATCCTGAACTCAGGAAGGATCTGAAATGGGAATTGAAGCCCTCGGAAAGACTAAGCAAAACCTCTGCTGGAGGAAAGGATTGGAGATCCGCCATGGCACAGTCGGAGGGAGAGGAGAAGGAGGAAGTCACCGCTGCAAGCACACTCATGGCCTGCACCCTCGTTCCAGCATTTGCATCTTCAGCTTCGGAGGCCCATGCTCACGGAAGCCTCCTGACTCAGCCAGGGGAGAACGGAATTCCGAGAGCTGGTCCAGGGCTGGAGAGAGGAGGGCGCAGCCAGGAAAGGAGGCAATGGCGGTCTGGAGCAGTTGTTGAACCCAGTGTGAGAATGAGAGGTTGCGACAGCCACTGGGGCAGAGTCCCCACCCTGCGGCAACCTTCCTAATCAGTGCCTGGAGAGAATCAATGCAACTAGTACACAGCCCACCACGGCGGGCTCTGCACCTGCCTCGAGGGGGTGGCCCCCTGCCTCTCTGCTAGGTGAGTGGCTACCAGTAGAGCAGTGGGGAACCTCAGCGGTGAACCCCAGTGGCTCCCAGGGATCCGGCCGAGGAGTGGACGGGGGCTCCAGCACCGCAACGGGAGATGCAGATGGAGGTGGATCGCGTGGCTCCATGCCCTTCTCACTCCATCAGGCAGGAAGCACGAGATGGGTTGCCAGAACTCAGCTCCCACCCTGAACTCACTCTGGGAGCACCTTGAGACTCGGCGGCTTGAGCAAGCACCGCCTGTTCCTAGCAACAATGGGACAAATCCACAGTCTTCAGGACTTACCCCAAACTATTAATGTGAGCGCCAAGAGGGTCTCCTTACAGCTTGCACATATGAACCTTGCATGAACCCATAGCAATGAATTAGATCAAAAGCAGCAGACCAAGAGTCTGAAAAACAACATACTCTATACAGCAGACCTGAGAAAAATCCTCCAACTCTATTCTAGAACTAATCTTTAAACTCAGTTCATACCCTGAACTAACACAGTGAGAACGGGCTGGGGGGATTTCAAGCCCTTATACCAAGCATTGTAAGTTCATCCAATGCCCAGCTGCAAGGGGTGGGGAACGGTAATACTGGAGATCAGGAGGAGGGAGGAGGAGAAGAAAGGGCCTCTGGCATTGAGGCAACGGGACAGAGCTGAATGGGTCACCGAGGGTGCCCCGATGGGGGCGTGTGCCCCGTGGCTGCTCCGCTGTGGGCCCCGCAGCTGCTCCACTGTGGGCCCCGCGGCTGTTCCACTGTGGGCCCCGCTGAGGGTGCCCCACGGACTGGACCCGCCTCCACCCATAGCACAGCGATGGGGCGGAGCCGGGCGATCTGCTGTGAGCATAGGTGCTTTTCCACCCCCGACCATGGCAGTTTGTATACACCCCTGTATGTCTGAGGCAGCTATATCTCTTCCCAAGGGGAGAGTCCAAGGATATAGATAAACCCAGGAGTACAGTTATTATCACAGGGAAGATGACTGATTGAGTGGTAGGGCAACGGAGATGAGGGAGGCCATCATCTGTGTAACTGAGTAACATGTGAAGGTAACATTATGTAGGACAGCATCCAGAGCTAATTCCCTTCTATGTTCTCTATAATTTGTATTTCCTCAATCGTTTTTGTATTAACAGAAGTGAAGATGACTTTATATTATACAGCATCCAGTGCTGATTCCCTACTATCTTCTCTATAATTTGGTATTTCCTTTAGTGTTTATGTGTTAACTAATGTGAAGATAACATTATGTAATACAGCATCCAGTGCTAATTCCCTACTATGTTCTGTATAATTTTGTATTTTTGATATTATTTATGGCTTATTCTGGTTCATATGTCTCCATTCTTTTGTCTTTAAAATAAAATAAATTTTAAAAATTAAAAAATTTAAAAAAAAATGTTTCCCCTTCTGTGATTCCTCTTTGAAGCAATGCTTACTTTTAAAGCAATATATTCTGCTTCTGAGTGAATGTAGAATGATTTATTCAAGAAGACTCAATTTGGAAAATAGTTCATAGATCCCAATTTTAGGCCAATCCTGTATTTTATGCATGGGAACACTGGATTATGAAAAGGTTAAAAGATTTTCCCCAAATTACCACTAGTGGCCAGAGGTAATTCAAGTACATTTCCTATAACAAATACTTTAAATGCTGTTTTTTTAGCCACATTGCCTAATTCGCATCAGATTTCAAAAAGTAATATTTACTTCTTTTTGTGTTCTGTTTGAGGGGGAAACACAGGTATTGCCCAGACTGGTCTGGAACCTCTGGGCTCCAGTGAAACTCCTCCCTCAGCCTCCCAAGTAGCTGGGACTACAGGTGTGTGCTACCACACCCAGCCAGCTTTTTTATTCCAATGGAGATAGAAAATAAAACAATCTTTTGATAGTAAATGTTTGGCGTTAGACAATTGCTATAGAATGGAGAACTCTCAATAAAACTTTAAGAAACCCAAGAGCTTTGGATTGTGTAAGTTAAAGGCACCCATTTTCAGACCAGTGAGACAACTCTAGAATGCTCTTTTCTGCCTCTGTGGTTTTGTCATTGCTGATCTTGAGAAGATCACCTTTTCATGTTTGGAAAGGTCTGGAGTGCCTCTTGGTGCTGCATCACGCTGAACTTGTGAAAGGCTCCAGCCTGAGGTCGGTGTGTGACTGACCAGAAATGCTGTCCTCTGATCCAGGTAGGCCCTGGGTCAGACATTCTGGGGAGCTCGCCCACCAGGGAGGCATGGGGGCGCTCTTTCCCTCTGCTTCCAAGCTGCCCTTCCTCGGAGTGTTTCCCAGAACTGCCCTGAAATCTGTGTCCCTGGCTTCCCTGTGAAGGTCAGGAGCGGAGGTCTCCCTGGGCTCTTGCCCAGCAGTCGTCACCCTCCAGAGACGTCAGAGAGAGCCACTGCCGGTGAAACCCACACCCTGAGCCTCAGAGCTCAGCCTGCAGCCACAGGACAGCACTGAAACACACTTCCTGCCACTATAGTGTTACTAATTTTTGGTGGGACTGGTGATCGAACCCAGGGCTTCACTTTTGTATGTACCCTGCCACCAAGCTACATCTCCAGCCCAGTTGCAGAATTTTATTCTGAGACAGATGTCTCACTCAGTTGCCCAGACTAGCTTCAAATCCACAGGCCTCCACCTCTACCTTGTTCTTTTTTTCACTTTTGCAGAAGCCAATTTTCAATTTTATTTATGCTGTGGGATTATAAATCCTAGGCCAGGGCTGGGGATATAGCTCAGTGGCACAAGCGCCTGCCTGGCAAGCAAGGTCCTGAGTTTGGTTCCTGGTACAAAAAAAATCGGTATAAATCCTGGGCCAGTTTATCTTAGGTACAGCAAAGTACTGAAGTGACTGCTGTATGATTCAGGCCATCTGTTCACAACCTTTACTCCAATTTAACCCACAGAATCGAGAACATTCACTTACACTCCATTCACTCCTACGCTTGATCTAGGGACCCTCTCGAGGGACAGCATGGAATCCTGCAGGAAGTACACGTGACAAAAGCCCACAGTACAGTGTCACTTGATTTTAAAGTAAGTCAAGCATATTAACGCTTAAATAAAAATCAGAGCACCTGAAAATTGTGTAAGGAAAGGTTTACAAAGTAACCAATAAAAATCTGTCCTCTATTAAAAGATCTCCAGAGGTGATCTAACCCTAGCCGTAAGCTTCTGGCAGGCCTGCACCCAGCATAAGGTTCACTGTGAGCCCAGGTGGAGGATGTTTGCTGCCCCTCAACTGACCAGGGCTCCTACCAACCTGCACCTACATCCAACATGCAGCTCATAACACAAGCAAACCTTTCAGAGAGAAAGAAGCGGACCAAACGCCTGCACTCACTATGGTGCAGTTTAGAAGTACAGCACTTAAAGATCTTTCAAAACACCTTAATGCTGAAAATATCCTTTAAAAAGAACCTAATATTAGGCCGGGCATGGTGGCGCATGCCTGTAATCCCAGCACTTGGGAGGCTGAGGCAGGAGAATCGTGAGTTCGAGACCAGCCTGAGGTACAAAGTGAGCTCAAGTCCAGCCTGAACTGCATAGAGAGATCCTGTCTCAGAAAGACCAAAAAAAAGAAAAAAAAGTTGTCAGGGAAGATTACAGTGAAATAACTTTAATTGATTCTTTCTTATACAGTATAAGCTATTTAGCTAGTCCTTATACTCAGGTTTTTGAACAACTGAAAATTCTAACATTTCTAACTAGTCCAAAGATAGTAGTTTTAATAACATATGCCATTAAAGGTAATCAGTGCCTGTGGAGAACGTTATAACCAGCTGAGGACGGCGGCACCAGTGTAAGCCAGCGCTCCCGAGGACCGAGGAAGAGGAGCACAGCTGGGGCCTGGCTTGGCTGACTGACTCGGTGAGACCCTGTGTCAACATGAAAATAAGGGTAGGGACGTGACTCGGTGCAAAGGCCTCAAGTTTAACACTCAGCATCATAAAGATAAGAAAATTATAAGATTAGTTTTAAAAATATGTGTGTCACTGGAATTAAGCTAGTTTCAATCTGAAGATGACTCTGATAAAATATATATGGGAAACCTGAGAACACTGCCGCAAAACAGTGATACAGTCAAGCAAGTGAAATGCCACATTAAAAAAAGTCCACTTAATATGCAGTTAAGGGGGAAATAAAAAACAAAAAGGCCTGAGACTTAATGAAGTAAAATGAGAGTCCTGAATCCAACTACACCAGTAAGCACTGAACGTGAACGGATTTGGGGGAGGAAGGGCTTGGGATTGAGCCTAGGGCGTCCCACACCCGAGAAACAACTCCCCAAGAGCTGTACTCCTAACCTAAACATGAATGGATTGAACACTCCCATCAAAAGGCAAACACGGTTGGACTGGAAAAACAAAACAACAGAGAAGTCTATTCTTCTTCATTTATAGAAAACACACTTCAGACCCAAAGGTCTGAAAGCTAAAGGATGGGAGACGGTGTAACCAAGGAAACAGCATCAGAGAGGTAGAGTGCCTCTCAGTACAGACAAAACAGGCTTCAACATTTTATACCGAGGACATCATCAACCCAGAGGCTCAGCAGTCATCAGAACAGAGCACCCAGATCCATGAAGCAAAGACTGGCAAGTGCAAGGAGAAACACAATTCAACAGGTAGCCCAGACTTCACCTGTAACTATGGGCGCAGAACGAGGCAGGGTCAGCAAGGAACATGTGGCCGCACTAACCTTGCCCTGGTTCAGCCAGCCCTCCCTCCCAAGGACATGCGGAGTGCTCTGCTCAGGGACAGACAGCAGGGACTCCTCTCAGGTGCACATGGGAACATTCTCCAAGACAAGCCTCGCCTTTTAAATAAATGGATAGAAATAAAACAAATGATGTTCCCTGACCACAGTATCGGGGGCAGACTGGAAAAGTTAGCAGCACACTCCTGAATGACCAGCAGATTGAAAATAAATCAAAAGAGAAATCAGAAAGTACTTCAAGAGGAATGGAAATGAACAACAGTAACGAGACGTACGACATAAAGACTAATGGATTCATCTTCAGAGCGCCAAGGAGAAAGGTGCCACACGCTGAAGGAAAAAGAAAGACCTAACATCATAACCCAGCAGACAGGGCTACTGTCAAGCTCCATGAAATGCACCAAAATTAGAAAAAGGAGACTCTGCTTTCCCTGCAGGTGAAGAAATAACCGAGGAACAAAATGGGACAGCAAGTGGATTTAGTGAGATGAACTCAAAGGAGGAAGCTCTGCAAACTGGTGGGTTTCAAAACAGGGTTTCAAAACAGGTTAGAAAACAAAAACTCTGAGAAGACTTGACCTTCTCACGTGGACAGATGCTCAAATTGCATTTAGGAAATTCAGCCTCTAGAAGAGTTGTGCTTTTGTTTTTTCATTTTAAATCACATCTTCCAAACAGGGAGGGTCAGATGAGGTAAATGACTTCAACAAGGATGTTTGTGGCAGTGTTCTGCTGCACTGCATTATGCAGTATCACATTATCAGTTTTACTTATGTTACTCAAACATTTTCTCATTTGAGCATCCATAGGAAAAGTTTCCAGAAACAGGTGCAGTCACAACCTGGTATGCATATATAAAAGAATGTGGACCCTTACCTCACACCATATATAAAAATAAATTGAAAATAGATGGAAGACAAATGTGAGAGATAAACTAAAACTTTGAGAAAACACATAAATCTTTGTAACTTTGCATTTGGCCTTGGATTCTTAAATATGACATCAAAACCATAAGCCATGAAAAAAAATACATTGAACTTTATCAAAACAAAAAAGTTTTGCCTGGCATGGTGCTGCACACCTGCAACCCCAGCACTTGGAAGGCTGAGGCAGGAGGATCCCTGCAAGTTCAAGGCCAGCATGTACTACATGGTGAGACCCTATCTCAAAAAAAAATAACAGGACTTCTGGGAAGATGGCGACCAGGTAAGCAGCAGAGAAAGATCCTCCTGGAGGATCACCACCTAGACACTGGAATATAGCAACATGAGAAAGAAAAGGAGAGAAGTGGGTCCCTTGGACCCAGGAAGGATCTGAAATGAGAATTGAAGCCCTCAGAAAGAGCAAACAAGACCTCTCCTGGAGGAAAAACTCGGAGGGCCGCCATGGTGCAATTAGAGGAAGAGGAGGGGGAGAAGGAGGGAGTCACCACTCCAAACACACCCTTGGCCCGCTCTCTCATTCCAGCACTCACAGCTTCAGCTTCGGAGGCCCGTGCTCATGGGAGCCTCCCAACTTGGCCAGGGGAGAGCAGAATTCCAAGAGCTGGGCCGAAGCCCAAGTGGAGAAGGTGCAGCCCAGAAAAGAGGCAGCGGTGGTTGGGAGGTGTTGTCAAATCCAATGTAAGGATGAAAAGTTACAACAGCCACTAAAGCAGTATGCCCATTCTGCAGCAACCTTTCTAACCAGTGCCCTGAGGCTAGGCAGAGTCAAAACAACCAGTACACAGCCCACCACACCCAGCTCTGCACCTGTCAGGAGGCTGTGGCCTCCTACCTCTCCACTGTGTGAGCAACTACCAGCAGAGAGCAGCAGTGGTGACCCCAGGGCCACAGCAATTCTCAGGGATCCAGCCAAAGAACAAACCGGAACTGGAGCACAACAGTAAGAGAGCTACAGATGGAGGTGGATCACATGGCCCCACGCCCTTCTCACTCCAACACCAAGCAGGAAGCATGAGCTGAGTTACTCAGCTTCAGCTCCCACCCTGAACTCACTCTGAGCACCTTGAGTCTTGGCAGCCTGCACACTCAACACGTGTTCCTGACAATAACAGGCTGAATCCACGGGCTTCAGGACCCACCCTAAACTACTACTATGAACACCAAGAGGGACTTCATACTACTTGCATATATGAACCTTGTATGAACCCACAGGGGCAAATTACACAAAATACAGCAGTTCTGGAGTCCAAAAGACAACATACTAGTTCTACACAGAAGACTCAAGGAAATCCTCCAATTCTCTCCTAGAACTAATAACTAAACTTAGCATACACCCTGGACTACCACAGTGAGCATGGGTGGGGGAGAACTCACACCACTTGTGCCCAATGCCCAGCTGCAAGAGGCAGGGAGCGGCAGCACTGGAGATCGAGAGGTGGGAGGAGGCGAAGACCTGGAACTAGGGTGCAGACCTGGTACTCTAGCTGGGTGGGAATAGCCTCCAGAGTCATAGGAGGCCTGCAGGGAGAAACTAGTGGCCTATGAAGGGACCCTGGGGCCTTGACAGGGAGCTCAGCAGCCTGAGGGGGGAGGGGAGGTCCCTCTAGGCTACATGAAAACTCTGAGGTCCTGGGCCGTGCCCCTGGGAGTGCCTCGAGGGGGCAGAGCTTGGTGGTCCTCAGGGGCAACCCCGAGGACTCGACCAGGCCCCCAGAAGTGCCTCAGCCAGGACTTGACCGGGCTTCCAGGTGCACTGCATCAAGCCAGAGCCTGGCAGTTTGTGGAGTAACCCCACCTACTCGACTGGACCCTCAATGGCCTTGAGCGCTTGTCAATGGGGGCTTGACCATAGTGATTTTCCACCTCCTGCCATAGCAATTTATGTGCACACGTTTGTTACAGCATAATTTGAAGCAGCCATGTCTCTTCCCAATGTGAGAGCCCAAGGGAGTAAATAAACCAAAAAGTACAGTTATTATCAGAGGGAAGACGACTGATTGGGTAGGAGAACAGAAATGAGGATGGAGAAAACTGATTAATCAAACGAGCCGTTGTCTGTATAACTGAGTAACAAATATGAAGATAACATTATGTCATACAGTATCCAATGCTAATTCCCTACTATCTTCTCTATAATTTTGTACTTTGTGTTAACAAATGCGAAGGTAACATTATGTAATACAGCATCCAGTGCTAATTCCCTACTATCATCTCTATAATTTTGTATTTCCTGTATTGTTTTTGTGTTATTCTGGTTTATATGTCTCCATTCTTTCGTCTTTAAAATAAAAGAAAAAAGCAAATAACAACAGAAAGTTTTTAAACTTTTGTACTTCAAAGCACATCATCAAGAAAACAGCCAGATGTGATGGCACATGCCTGTAATCCCAACACTTGGGGAGGCTGAGGCAGGAGGATCATTGCAGATTTGAGGCCAGCCTGGGTTACAAAGTGAGCTTATGGCCAGCCTGAACTGCATAAAGACAAAAAAGAGAAAAAAAGAACAAAACAATCCACAGAAGAAAATATTTACAAATCATATTTGATAAGGGATTTGTGTTTACATTATGTAAAGAATTTCTACTCAGTAAAGAAAAATAACCCAAGTAAAAATAGGCAAATAACCTGAGGAGAAATTGCTCCAAAATAAACCAGGCCAAAACACATAGGGAAAGATGCTCAGTGTCACTAGGGATCACAGAGTCCTGATCAAAGTCGGGCAACCTCCTAGGATGGTGGGAACAAAGTCAGGCGACAACTGTTTGGAAAAACAAAGACAGCCAGCTCTAGCTGAGAGGTGAGCTCAGCGCACGCACACATGCAAGGCTCTGAGTTGTGCACACAGTGCTGCAAAAAAAATAAACAATTTAAGAAACAAAAATAAATTAGGGGGCTGGGGATATAGCTCAGTGGAATAAGTGCTTGCCTAGCAAGCACAGGGTCCTGAGTTCGATCCCCAGTACCACAAAAAAAAAATAAATAAAAATAAATTAGGAGTTGAAAAAGATGTAGTGAAATCAGTGGGAGGATAAAACGCTGCAGCCACTTTGAAAAACTGCCAGTTTACCAAAATGCTGAAACTTACAGCTTGGCAATTCCTCAATTAGACACATGCACACCCAGAGAAATGAAAGCAAGTGTTCACACAAGAAGTTGTATGCATGTTACAGCAGTGCTGCTCACAGTGGCCAGAGGTGGAAATAACTGAGGTGTCCATTGCTGATAGACCAGTAAAGAACATGGTATCTTGTGCAATAGGCCAGTGCTCATCATGACACAGGGCACCACATGGATGACCCCTAAATGCATTACTCCACACAAAAGATGCCAGTGTCAAAAGACATTTTATTCTGCTCTGTAAAGTCCAGAATAGGAAATCTAGAAATAGAGGTTAGTGGTTGCTTACAGCTGGGGTTGAGATATGTACAGATAAGGAATGATACCTAATGTACAAGTTCTTTTTAAGACATGAAGATAAAGGGGCTGGGGATGTAGCTCAATGGCACAAGTGCCTGCCTGGCAAGTGCAGGGTTCTGAGTTTGATTACTGGTACCAAAAAAAAAAAAAAAATCAAGAAAAATGTTCTAAAATTAGTAATGTTTGCAAATATCAGTATTCCACATAGCACTATAAATTGCATAGTGTCTAAATTATACCTCAACAGACATTAAAGATTTTAAGTTGCTGATGAAGTTTGCTCATATTTGAATCCTGCAATTTTTGTAAATTCTGAGAATTTACAAAATGATTCTGAAAATCATCTCGAGCTACCACCCCCTCACTAAACCCACTGACAAAAGATTTCATTAAAGTTAACTGGGTTGTTAGCCAGGCATGGTGGCGCATACCTGTAATCCCAGCATTCAGGAGGCTGAGGCAGGGGGATCGTTTGTGAGTTCGAGACCAGCCTGAGCTACGAAGTGAGCTCAAGGCCAACCTGAACTGCATATCAAGACCCTGTCTCAAAAAGACAATTAAAAAAAAAAACCCAAAAAACAATTGGGTTACTACACTCAACACAGAAACTAGTTTCAGGTTCTGTCAGGGCACAAACTGAATAGCACAGGAGGGGGTACAGCCAGTGCCTGTCCCTGACTCCGTCAGATACCCACACACTTGTTAAGCTACCATGTGCCAGGAACCTCGGGCTGTCACTCCCTCCCCGGCCTCAGCTGCCTGGCCCACCTTCTCTGGGCAGGGGCTTCACTCCCTGTCACTGCTGTGACTTTGCGAGTTACTGAAAGGAGCCATAAGGGACAGATGCTGGCTGTATTCCTACCTCATGGGACCAACAGTAAAATGAGAAATACAGCTGGAATGTTAGCCCAAGGGACAAGAGCAGTGTTTTCTGGAGAAGAAGGTCGCTATGGCATCACCAACTAGACATGGTCATACCTGTGCCATCGCTGCACACAGGAAACACATTTGCGCACAGAGTTACAACAAAAACCAATGTAAAGTCAAAACTGTAATCCTAGGCCCCCTACTAGGGATATGAATGTATCTTTGAGCAGGAAACTTCTCTGGACCTCAATTTCATTTACATATAAATTACGCAGAAGCCCTGAGTCCTTTCAAGTCCAAAATTTTATAATTCTAGGACGTAACACATTCAATGACATCTGAAAATAGAGAACAGAAATTAACTCTGATTTTGATCAAATGTGAGTAATAAGAAGGCCCCAAATACCACTGCTACACACTCTCAAAACTACTAGGCATGTTCGGGTGGGGAGTCATGCAAATGTAAGTTCAGTAGGGTCAGAACTCTTTCATTTCATAAAAATGTATGTGAACTGCCAGCTAACAGCCCCCGCACCCCATACTGGGGATCAAACTCAGGACCTTGTGCTTGCCAGGCAGGTGGCTGTGCTGGAGCTATGTCCCCAGCCCTTCCCTACCCTTCTAAAATCATGACTTCTGTCATGTCACGTGGTTAATTATGAACAACTCTAAGTCAAGTGCAGGTGTAAACAGTAAGCCAATCAAATCTAGGAGACAATGTTAAACATTCAGGGCCCATATTTAAATGCTCTAATGGGTCTAAGTGAACTTGTACCAGGCCATAAACAATATGCTAAGGTTCTTCAAAACAGGATCCTGTTTAGATATTTTAGGGTTTTATTTATACAGTACAGCCTAATTTTACATTGTTTCTCAAATACCAATTGCAAAGTAATGCTACTTTCATAGCTACGAAAGTTAAATCCATGTTTAAAAAGCAGCATCTATTTATCTAGTGGAGTAAAACGTGTGAAACTGTTACACTGCAGGCAATGAAAGAATTATCAAACTGCAAACCACAGTATTATATGACATTGTTTTTTTGGGCGAGGCTTAGTAGGGCATGAAATCAGAAGAATGTTTTAAAAATTGATGGTTCGTAACTACCACCTTTGGATCATCAGGTATCTAGCATAGAATGTTACTTTTATGAGCAATAGTTCCTTCACGAGAATTCTTTTTATGAGCCTGTACTTTGGCTCAAGATTGTTATTAAGCACTAGAAAAATGGGCTTCAAATGTGTACACTTTCCAATACTGCCAGGTTATAACTATGACTTAGCAGATCTTATCTGAAGATGTACACCTAGCTAGCTACTAGAAAAAGTCTGAAGGCACTTTTGGTGTTTAGTTGAAACTGAATGGAAGTGTTATTCAACAGGTTTGCGCTTGAGTAATGAAACATTAAGTTTCTGCTATTTTTCTACTACTCAGTGTGTTTATTCTGGTGATGCTGAGAAGTGAAGCCAGGGCCTCACAAGTGCTCTGCATGCACTCTACTCGAGCCACATGCTTGCCAGTACGCTCTAACTGCATCAATACACACATATAAAATATGTATCATAGAGTTGTCTACAAATTGTCAAAAATAAGAACGCATTGAAGACATTATATAAAAATGTTTACATTTTAATAGAAAAATAACTATGACAGCTAAATATACATGGTACATTTAATTAAAAATTATTTTTAGTGGAATTCTAGTGATAATTCATTGAAGGAGTTGTATGCAGCAAACCATCTTAAAGGAGAACAGTGATGCAACACCATTAAAGTGCACAGGAAGCAAATTTATTTTAACATTTATACCCAAAGCACGTTTGAAATACATGCATCATGTGAACAGTAAGGCAGAAGCACAGCCAGGTCACAACAGTCTGCCTTGGTGTGTGCCTTACAGTTTGTCACAAGTTGGAAGTTACAAGCCGTATTCTCCATTGATAGCTTTATGTATAATCCCGGCAACAGATAAAATGTCTTCATTTTTATTTATGAATTCTCTAAAGTCATGTCAGCCTACAAGAAACATCTGATTATCATTTTCAATGAAAATTGACGAGAGTAATGTCTTTACATATTACTTTTGAAACATTACTTTTAAAACAAGGTAAATCAAATTCATTATACATAGAAAATCAAAAGCATATTGTACGGTATTTTTATGTTTTAGAAACAAAACCACTCTCTGCAGTAGTGAATGAAAGTACTGAGAGGAGCACCTGAACCAACTGGTGTGTGCTCACCCCCCGCCCCCGCAGACTGGCAGATAAAGACTGAATATACACCGCAGTGCCGGCGCCCCTGGCGGCAGCCTCCTGCCAGCGCGGCCACGAGCAGAGCAGCCACGGAGAATGAAGAGACCCCGGGGCAGCTGGCCTGTCCCCTGCTTGTCACAGGCAACTGCAGAGGCCCCGGGGCAGCAGGCCTGTCTCCGGCTTCTCACAGTCAACTGTGGCTCACTTTAATGCTTAATTTTGCTCTCTTAAAACCAACTTTTAAAACTTGCTCAACTGTAAAATGAACAAGCGTGGGCCACGCAAACAAGCCTGTCCCAGTAGACTCACACAATGGCTCTCTCACTTACTCCCACAACAAAAAAGAAAGCAAAACTTGGCTTTGGAAGGTGGAACGCGGAAATTCATCTTTTGACCACTGAAAGTCAGGGACAGACTCCTAAGATTAATTACCGAAAACACTTAGGGGCACAAACCATTTTTTTCTAAAACACTCAATGCACTTTTATAATAAATATGTTATCCATGTAATTTCACGTGAACTCTGTTATTCATATTTATGCTTCTCTGCTATTTCTTCCTGTTCGTACTTCAAAGTCTCATTCCTTTCTGGAAAATCTCAAGTATCTCTAGCATCTTAGGTGAACCACAAAAGGGATGACTTAGCAAATATGTTTTCACCTATGTAGTAAGTCCATTGTAAAGCTAATTTTTCCTAATTTGTGTAATATAGTATCACTCATCTATGAAAAATAATAATCATTTTGATCTTATTAGACAAACACTTCTCTGATTACTTACTAATGTTAAAAAACTGAGTAGAAATTTTTTTTGTCTTTTTGAGGCAGGCTTGCTATGCAGATCAGGCAGGCCTAGAACTCACTGTAGCCCAGGCTGGCCTTGAACTCACAGTTATCCTCCTGCTTCAGGCTTCTAAGTGCTGGATTACAGGCGCGCGCCACTATGTCCAGCTATAAATTTTATATTCATATTTAAACTATGGGATACCTACAGACAAAGCATCATTCATTAAAATATAATATACACTTAATTTATACTAAATTCAACTAAGATTTAAGCACATTTTTATCTTTAATTTTTAAATACACACATGATCATTTTAAAACATCTATACAAAACTGAAATATGATACCCACGCTAGATCGTGATTTTAAATTAAGAGACCTCCAACAGCTAGTAATGCACAATGTGGAAAACTCCAATAAAATGCAGGTATAATTCTTGTGGCAATGTTAGTCCTATAACACAGAGCGATATTTACAAGCAAACATGATCCAAACAGCACACGCAGACTCAGGGTAAGTGAACACTCGGACACGCACTGCCAGCCGCACTTGGTCTCCACGGCAACAGATTATTTCTTCACAGAAAGGGGAGCTACATGAGAAAGAAAATTTACTCAATGGAGTAACCACAGGGTTTACTTTCCTATTTCCAACTAAGTGGTTTCAAGTAAGTATATAAATATTTTAAAAGCCTGTGTCTGTGATCAATGGCTCAGTAATTTTGGTTGAGCTATTCATACTATAAATTATTTCCAACAGCCTATAAATTTTAAAAATGCCACTAGATAAGATCAGAGATCCTCAGCTGCCCCAGAATCACCGGGAAACCTCTCCCAGCCGATCTAGGGCTACCCTTCAGACCCAACAGAGCCATATCCTCAGCAAGGAGGGAGCTACTGTAAAGTGCCCCATGGTCTTGCTGTCACCCAGTAACTACCAGACTTGCTGCTTGCTAAGACTCCTAAGCCCAAACACTTCGGTCTCCAGAAAGCATAGCTTACCGAAGACACGTGGCAAATGCACGCCTTGCATTTCTATACACAAAGTGAATCGGGAAGCCCTTAAATGTGTGCCCATCTGGCACAGCCCTCCTGATGGCATCCTGAAACTCCTCGTTACCCGCAGATATGCTCGTTGTGCGCTCAAACTCGTAAGAGGCCAGTGCTGGTGACAATAGGTAGGAAAGCTGATCCTCCCACACGGTGGTGAGGCCCAGGTCCTGCGGCAATCAAAAAGAAAAAGAGCGACCTCCTAATTTTTAAGACCAAATAAATACAAATTTTGATTATTTTAATGGCTGCCAAGATTTTTAGGCACTATTATAATTTTGCAACCTTCCAATTAATTATTCTATAAATCTACAGAAATAAACATAAAAGGAACAACAGGTTATCCGCTTTTATTTCTTAGCAGTAATGAAATGGAAGGCTTTGTATCCTTCACTTCAAAACTATCTACTAGGGGGCTGGGGGTATAGCTCAGTGACATAAGTGCTTGCCTGGCAAGTGCAAGGTCCTGAGTTCGATCCCTGGTACTGGGAAAAAGAAAAAAAAAAAAAAAACTATCTACTAAAGGAGACCACATGGAATACTCCTAATTTGGAAAATGGTCCATAAATTTTAAACATACTTTATTTATGAGTTTAGCAAGACTGAATCTGTATAAACTCACCTACAGCATGAAGAAAAACCAACAAATTCACTGTGCATATATTTAGACTCCACACCCACTGAGCACTTCATATCTAGTCCATCACTTCAACCACATGGCCATGACTATAGATATGAGCACTTCTTCCTTAAAAGGCACTGACTGCTGCACTGCAGGAGACAAGCAGAAGATACCAGGCCACTGGGGAGCTCAGCATGTGTCCTGTGGCCAGCATGAGACAGGCATGGTGGCACACGCCTATGATCTCAGCACTTGGGAGGCTGAGGCAGGAGAATCGCTGCAAGTTCAAGGCCAGCCTGGGTTACATAGTGAGTTTAAAGCCAGCCTAATCTACACAGCAAGACCCTGTCTCAAAAAAAAAGAGCCAGCATGCCTCCATTTAACGCCCCATGAATGACTAATGTCCAGCAACAAGATGTAAAGAACTACCCAGTCACAATCACTAGAAAGTTTCAAAATCCTTACTATTCTGATCATCAGAATAGATCTTCATGATTTTTGCTGGTCACAAGCAAACTCAAAGGTCCATGGTTGACTAAGTATACTCTGCCTGTGGTAAAATGTGAATTCCCCCTTACTAGGTTCAGGTTCCACTAACTGGCATCTATTTCAACTAGATGGACAGGGGGAAGATGATACCCTCCTCCTGGCTTCAATTTGCATTTCCCAACCACTAATACAACCAATCCTCTTGTTTATTAGCCACGGAGCATAAATTTTTCAAACGTAAGCAATCCTGCTTTAATTTGCAGCAAAACCTTAGGAAACAAAGCTGCCAGGCAGCACCAGTGAGTATAGTGGGGCATTCATTTCCAGCAGTGTAATGAACCAGGGCCCCAACCAACCCCACTGCTGGGAAAGCTGGGAAATTAACTACAAATATCAGATTTTCCAAAATTGTCATTTAAGTGCTTTACCAGTTGGCAAAGGAGTAAAGAATATGTTAAGAGGCCAAAGCTAAGAATACTTGGAACTCAGAGCATACATTGTATCTGTACATCTTTGCCAGCTTCAAGGCAAACAGAAAAGAGAGCTCACCCAAGCGAGGCAGTCTAACAGGGAATGCCAAGGTCAATCAGCAATGAATCTTCCATAGAAACTTTAGGTTTCAGTCCTTTGTGCGGTATGTGTATTGCTACCTAACTTATCCTACCTCAAGGATTCAGTTTCTTAATAGTTTCTCTTGCTAGGTTTTTGCCTTTTTTTTTTTTTTGGTACTGCGAATCTAAACCAGGATGTAGCACATTCTAGACAAGCACTCTAGTGCTGAGTTGCACCCCAAGCCAAAGTAAGTTCCTAAAATGTACTAATCTCTTCCTTATTGATTAGTGCTTTTTATTTCTTCAAGGTTCTTTATAATGAAATGTACATGATTAACAAAGAAAATAAAAGGAAATGAAAGCTAGTGTGAAGACATCATTTTACACTTACCCACTTGTTCCATTTACTTGTAATGGGAAACAAAATAAACTGAAACAAACCAGGGGGGAAGAAAACAAAAAAAGAAGTAACCTTGTATTTCTAATGGTGTAGTTATTTGAATAAACTATTTCAGAAAGAGGAAATCCAAATGGTGGTACTGTATTCATCAAAACCCTGATCCTCAGATGTGAATCCATCATTCTTCATTTCTAGGAAGAAGTAATAATTCTAGAAGCAACAGCAAACTTGGAAAATTTTCAGTATCAGAATTTAACTCTCATGGCTTTCAAAACCATAAGCTTCATAAAGGTAGAGACTGGATTTGCTCTTTTCAGGGCTGGAACAGTGACTAGAATGACCACATACACTTAACAAAAGCCTAAACAAACACATGACCACAAGTATGACGCTGCAATGACATCCAGGGCTCACCTTCCTGTGCTCCGACACCAGGAGCCTCAGCTGCATTTCAATTTCGTTACTGGTCACTGACGCATCCACTGTGGACGCACACAGTGGTGGGAAGGGCGGGAGGGAGGTAGTAGCTCCTGGAGCACACACAGATTTAATTGCTTCCTCACTCATGGGTTTCCATTTGGACTCATCATTCAAATCAAATACACAGGTTTCAACAGCATCAGAGGGCTGGCAATTGCCCAGGAACATCTGATGATTGAAAACACAACCAACTGTTCGGTACGGGTGTAGCGGTTTGGGCTGCTCAGCAAGCGGAGGCTCATCAGGGTTGGTAGGTTTGTGGATGTACCTGCAAAATTAAATCGTAATTTCACAGAAGGAGAATTTAAAAGTTACAAGCCAACATCTTACCATACGGAAAAAGTGTGCTCTAACTTGTACGAAGCTACAACTACAAAACTACCTCTTAGGTCTAGAGTTTAACACTTGTTTTCTGTATTTCACAGTGTGATTACTCTATTAATTATGTGGTATATCTTGTGATATAGAAACCAGTTTTACTTCTTTGACTCCATAATATATTCTGTCTACTGTCAAGATATTTTAAATCAGGCATGACGGTACATGGTGGTAATCCCAGCACTCTGGAGGCTAAGGCAGGAGGGTCACCTCACGTTTGAGGCCTGGACTATACAGCAAGACTCTGTCTCAAACAACACAAACAACAAAATTTATTTCATGTAACACAAGATAATTCAGCTACACATTCCTAGGCGAGACAACCAGTATTATCAGGCAGAACGAGGCCCCAGGGAAAGGTGCAGAAGGCTCAGAGTTGCACTGTAGGAACACTCAGCATTTAAAACAACAGGGAGACACAACACATTAATTACTGTCACTGTCCTACTAACCTGTTTCAAAATTGTTTTATTATTTTTTTCTCTTAAAAAAAAAAAGGAAGGAAAACAGCCAACCACTAGAAAGAAAGAGAATGCAAATTGGAAGTAGCACAACACAAGCTAAGGAGTGCTCTTAGGGGAGAGGGATGGTTGGCTCTCAAACCTCAAGACAAGGATGGACAATGTCCAATGGACTCTGACAGGGAGATGGCACCCACATTTTGGTTTCAAAGACAAACCATGATTTACAACTTGAACTCTATTTCAGACTTAAGGCCAATCATCAAAAGTACAAAATTACAATTTTTTTTTTTTTTTTTACCAAAATCATGTTGGTAATAAATTTTAAGGGTACAAATACTCTTAGAATTTGTTTACTTAGCAGCCACAACTGAGTTTTCTTTCTTTTTTTGGTGGTACTAGGGATTGAACCCAGGGCTTTGCACTTGGTAGGCAAGTACTCTCCTACTGAGTTTAATCCCCAGCCATTTTTATTTTAAAATAGGAAATTGCTGAGCTGGCTAGGCTGGCTTCAAACTAGTAATCCCCCATCTCAGCCCCCTGAGTAGTACCTAGGATTACAGGTGTATGCCACCATACCCAACTTGAAGTAATTTCTTATATACTCTCCAGAAAGGCTATAATAACTAACATTATAAACATTATAAACAAGCGCCTGTAGGTATCACCAAATAAATACTGTAAAATTCTAAGTATTTGGGGCTGGGGTTATAGCCAAGAGGTAAAATGCTTGCATAGCATGCATGAAGCTCTGAGTCTGATTCTCAGCATTGAAAAGCTAACTAAAGACATTCTCTCTGCATTTTGCTGCCCTATAAGCTCAGGTGACTCACCTGTGTCCTGTCAAACTCTCCCAGAAAGTGACAGTGCCGTCAGTCCCACAGGTCATGACCCAGGCATGTGGCACCCCTTTTGCCTTAGTACCAACACAAACAAAGGCTTCCAGACCATAGCCGAGGAGGAGGCTGCAGAGAAGGTTAGCATGGTCTTCACAGTCACCCTCAAGAAGAAAATGAACCAAAATCAGTATTTATTTCTTCACCTGGCTTCCTTCCTCAGTCAAGATTTTTTGTTTTTTGTTTTTGTCTTTTTGAGACAGGGTCTCGCTATGCAGTTCAGGCTGGCCTTGAGCTCACTTTGTAGCCCAGGCTAGCCTCAAACTCACAATGATCCTCCTGCCTCAGCCTCCCAAGTGCTGGGATTACAGGAGTGTGCCACCACGCCCAGCCTCAGTCAAGATTTTCAATGCAAAATTACAATGAAAAATTATTTTTTACAATGAAAATTTATTAATGAATTTTTAAACCTTGAATCATTAGTTCAACATTAAACTGAATCAACTGGGAAACAGATAAACTATTTTTAGAAGAGCCTAAATTATTTTACATAGTGCTCACAAATCCTAGTCATACAGGGATACTTTGACTCAAAAAGTTAAAAAGAGATATTTAAGTTCAAAGGGATATCAAGTACAAAAAACTCAACATCAAAAGAAAAGCAGAAAGATTTTAATAGCTGAATAAAAAACAAAAAACTGATAAATCATGTAAGTAGATGGAAAAACACTCAAACCAATGAGTCAGAGCATTTGCATATGATAACTCAAGGAAATACATGTAGAAAAATGACAGAGAAAAACCAAGGGACAACAATGGCTATTAATGTAGGCTATATATAATGTCCTATTTTCCAAATTGTCTTTTTTTTTTTTTTTGACACTGGAAATTTAACTCAGGACCTGTGCTTGACAGGCAGGTGCTATGCCGCCTATCTGTAGCCCTGGCCCCTCCCAATTCTCTTTGATATGGCTAGATTACTTTCACAACTAAAAAACAAGCATAAAGACTGCACAAAGGCAACATGTTACATTATGTGCTATAAAAAAGTAATATTAAAATATTCAACACTATGGCTAAGTAGCAAAACTACTGTTAGTATGAAAAATTTATTTCCCTCCAAATGTGTGCATTAAAGGCTCCTCCTTTTTAAATTAACTAAAAGATGGTGTTTTATCCTTATTATGCTGACTATAAAAAAGTTTGGGGCAAACTTAGACCCATTACTTTTATCCTGAGATTTCTGTCATAAAAACAAAATTCATGAGAACAAAGACATTCAATGCCAAAATTCATTTATGATAATATCAAAAGACTAGGAGTAAGTGTGTACTGGCCAGAAGAAACCATTCCTCTGATAAGGGACACGCAGGTAAGTAGATCTTGTATATCAATTCAAGAAAACTTCCAAGGAGTCACTTGGAGATAAAAATCATAGAGAAGGCAGAAGCACAGAAAAATGTTCAGAGCATGTTAAAGTACAAAGCAGGACACAAAATGCCATTTATCCCTTCTAACTATGGAAAAATATTAGAGATACTGGAAAAAAACAAAAATATAAAAAAGTTGATAAACTGGGAATAGAATAATGGGTGAAGTTTTACCTTTACTATTATAATGCTATTATCTGTACAACAAAACTATTTTAAATACTTTTCAACCCTCTACTTTAATATCTTTTTCTTTTTGGTGGTGGTACTGGGGATTAAACTCAAGGCCTTCTGCATGCTAGTCAAGCACTCTACCACTGAGCTACATCCCCAGCCCCCTTGAAAGGTGCTTTCTCTTTAAAAATAAAACACTGAACCAAAAGAGGGATTGTTTTATAATTATTTACATAATGCTTTCAAATATGTATTATCCCTACTTACCTGAAATTTTTAAAACATCCATCAACACAACTTTTTGGAAACACAGCTCAGTAAGTCCAGTTCGAGTTGCTTTTCAACTGCCTTCTTTGTAATGGACAAGCCGACCTGTCACCCAAGTGTTTTTCCTGTGGTATAAGCTTTACCTTGTGAATGCCAAGCTACTAATATGCCCTCAGACTAAATGAAACTAATGCAAAACCACCGATTTCTCTTCTCTTTCTGTTCCAACCAGAGGAAGAGTTAAAAGATGGCCTCACTCATTCTAGTTTTAGAATTCTGATGATCACTATGCCATTAGTTTACTGAAACAGGCTTCAGGAAGCTTAGTACCAAGCTGGACGTGACTGCACACCTGAAACCTCAGCTCTCCAGAAGGCCAGGACAGA
Organism: Dinomys branickii; assembly: GCA_004027595.1. Lineage (NCBI taxonomy): Eukaryota > Metazoa > Chordata > Mammalia > Rodentia > Dinomyidae > Dinomys > Dinomys branickii. The sequence goes on along the minus strand of PVLD010001787.1, from coordinate 92,223 downwards.
CAGGTTGCTGTGAGTTCAAGGCCAGCCTGTGCTACCTAGTGAGACCTTGTCTCAAAAAATAAATCAATTAATTAAAAAAATAAAGTACTGGGGATGTAACTCAATGCAAAGACCCTAGGTTTAGTCCCCAGTGCTGCAAAATGACTGTATTGTCATTTTCTCTTCAAAAGAACATACGCATGACCTAGGCAAATTCCTAACACATGGATTATACCAACAGACCATGGTCTGGTCACATGCTGTCTGTTAAGTTGCTCTTCACCTCTGTTTTTGACAAATATTTAAGTATCCCTACCGCAAAGAAACCACATACAGTTTAATAAGAAACTGTGTGGGAAAATAAAGATGATAAAATTTTTATGTGCTGATACATAAACATTTTGAAAAATGGTGAAAACATGATTTAACTTGTAAGCTTATGATAGGTACGTTTTCTCTTTCTTTTCCCTCTCTCTTTACTCTCTCCGCACCTCTCAGTAAAGAGGTGAACACACTGAGCCATATCCCCAGCCCTTATTACTTTTAATTTTCAGGAGCCAGGCATGGTGGCACATGCCTGTAATCCCAGCACTCAGGAGGCTGAGGCAGGATTGCTGGGAGTGTGAGGTCAGCCTGGGCTACAAAGTGAGCTCAAGGCCAGCCTGAACTGCATAGTGAGACCCTGTCTCAAAACAAATTTTTTTTCAGATAAGGTTTCAACATGCAGCCAAGGCTGCCCTCACAACCCCTCCTCCAAGGTAGCGGGGGTGCTGTGATCATGGGCACACAGCCCGATGCCCTACTTGGTAATTACAGATTACTGAGGTTATCTACACGCCTATTACAGATGCAGTGAGCAGGAGCGCAGCAGTTCTGCTACAGGGTGGGTGTGGTACCTTGTTCCTACAGAGAAAGGCCAGCAGAGTGCACCACTGCTCCTGTTTACCTCCTCCTCCAATCACGGGGGCCCGCTCATACCCAAGCACATTCACGAATCTTGCTGCCTGCCTTGGGGTGTCCAGCAGCCGTCCAGCTCGAAGTGGCTTCACATAGGAACAGACCGGCCTGTTTATGCCGTTCTCATCCTAGAGGGACGGGGAAGATAGTATCTGGAGTGATGGACTGGCCATCCCCCATTTTAAGACTGTCTTCTTTTTTTATTTGCAGTGGCCAAGTTTAGCCGAGAAAGTAAAAGTGAAGAGCAGGGAGAAACTGGCTCTATAGAGCTAGCCTGGGCTGAGTAAGGAGAAAAAGGGCATAGAAGCACGGATGAACATCCACACTGCATCTGGGAAACAGAAAGCTACAACAGTCCAGCTTCTTCTAATACACACTGTTGTGAGACAAATATCGAGCATTCTCCTTACACCTAGCACTAGCTTGTGAAGTGCTCTGCATATAACCGCTCTTTTAACTCAAGTACCATCCCTCCTTATGTTCACTCCATAGAGGAGGAAATGGAAGCTACAGCTATACTCCATAAGAAAGCCACTAACCACACTTAATGATTTAAATTTTTCCTTTTAAACTTTATTTAAAAAAATCTTATCCAACACATAGAAATTGCATGTATTTATGAGGGACCACATGATGTTTCAACTCAGGGTAGATATGGCTATCTTCTCCAACATCTCCCATACCTTTATGGTGAAAATACTCAAAATCCTTTCTTCTACCTTTTTTGTTTTGTCTTTTTGAGACAGGGTCTCGATATGCAGTTCAGGCTGGCCTTGAACTCAACTTTGTAGCCCAGGCTGGTCTTGAGCTTGCAATGATCCTCGTGCCTCAGCCTCCCGAATGCTGGGATTACAGGCATGGGCCACCACACCTGGCTTCTTCTAACTTATCATTTACAGCCACCATGCTGTGCAGTGCAGCACGGCATCTCTTCCCTGTCTGCAGTGCTGGGGATGGACCTGAGCCCTCATGCACCCGCAACCCTTCCTCTTCGTTCATCTGCCATTTGTCTGACTTCCCCACCCCCACCTGGCCCCAGACTGTGTGGCAAGTAACTGCACCTCCAACTACTACACACAGTAGGGGCAGCTGTGTTTTGCCTGGCCCTCCCTGCCCACGTGTGGACACTGCTGCTACCTCGCCTGCCCAGCTTTTCAATGCAAAGACAGTGCTGCTGGGAAGTTGAAGCTGCTTCTCTCCTTCCCAACATGATCTAGCAGGGACCTCACTCCCAAGCTCCCTATCTAGAAATAGAACCACATTTCATCTGTCCTCAATCTAGGAAGAACAGGTAGAGTAAAGCCAGATGAATGAGAAACATCCATCAGACTCATTGACTTCATTATACTTATACAGAAGCATCTGTGTGGTGGTGAAGATACATACAAAAACATATTAATTGTTCCTCAAAAGTTACAAAAAGAATCAGGAACAATTTATTTTTTATTTATTTATTTATTTTTTTTTTATTTTAGAAACATAAAAGTACAAAAACATATTGACAAACAGACACCCATTATCATAGAAAATAGTACAATCACAACTAATCTATAGACAAGGTGATATGGTCTCAACAGTAGTAGAATCAGGAACAATTTAGTTTGTTAAAGAGAAAACGTGGTTAAGGAATCAGAAAAAATGGGTGCAGAGATAATATATACAGTCCCAGACTTACAAGTTCCCAACTCTGTAACACTGCACAAGCTCTGCATATTCCATGTGTTCTCATCTCAACTAGTAAAATGCAGGATGACAGGTTCTCTGCAGGCTGGACAGCTGCAGCTTCCAGACACAGGATCACATCTACAAACAACTCCCTTTCTTCAGTGTACCGTGCTAAGCCACTACACACAGTACATTAGGTGTATTAATGTACTTCAACTTTCAATGTGTTCATCAAGATATAGTGCCATCACTAAGCTAAGGCCTCCTGCTCTAGGCTGTTGCTGAAATTCTGCAATTAAAATTACTGCTCACTAGCTTAGAGATCTTGGCTATACAAAATTATTACATGTAATATTGGTCTTTTGTTTGTTTTGAAATAGGGTTTGACTATGCAGTTTAGGCTGGCTTTGTAGTCTGCTTGGCCTCAGACTCAAAGCAATTCTCCTGCTTCAACCTACTGAGTGCTAGGACTACAGGCGTGCGCCACCACACTCAGCAATATTGGTCCTTCCAAAAACCTAACAAAAAGAATGTATATCCATACTTCCTGTTCTGCACACAAGAACTGAACTTACATGCAAATCACAAAGTGTCCAAGTATTGTGGGGGAGATAGTTAAATGAAGTAGATCTTCATCCACTTTAAACCAAATCTACTCAGAAAGGATTTGATCAAAACTGAAAGCAAAATAAAGCCTGCATCACATCACCCACCTACTCAGAGTATAGAATTAGTGTTCTACTTTACAAATAAACTTTCATTTATTTGGAATAAACATATTTTACAAATATAAATTAAGTAAGATCTCTAACATAATTTACAAACCTGAGCAAAAATCTTGACCAACCGTGAATTATGTGAGGGTCGGATTTGCAAATACTCTCTCCACCACTGCTTAGCATACACGAGAAATAACCTTTCTTTCTCTGCAGTCTTCTGACGTTCCAAAGCAAGCTGCGAATTTGAAAAGACATTTTTTGTCCCCGAGACCACAGCACCTTAACTACTTGTGCCCCGTTATCTGTGAGGGAATGCCCCAGTGCCCACTCGCCCAGACTCACCCCTCGCACTCACTCGGGCCCACTCATCCACAAGCAACCTGGCTCTCCCAGGACAGAAACTGCAAGCAGGAAACCCTGTTGTGTCGCCCCCCATGTCAGGCTTGCTTGGCCTAGTCCCTCATGCTCTCCCCACCGAGTGTGGACTGTGGAGCATTTGGGCCTGAGTGTGTCCAGCTGCTCTGTGCATGTTCAGACCTTCCCTACCCTGATCCCTCCACCTAAGACAGTGACATTCTCTAACACCTGGTACCCTACTTATTGATGCACGTTCATCATCTCCCCACCAGAATCACACTGTTTGTTTATCTGCGTTTTTGCATCTCCAGCCTCTTTCCCGTTTTAGTTTTTATTTTGAGAACAGGTGTCGCTACATCACCAAACTGCTAGGCCACTCTCAACACGTGACCTTGCTACTCAGTCCAGAACCCAGGCTCTGAGAGAAGCTGTCTGCCTCAGGCACAGCCACATCCCCACTGCCTGGAATGGTGCCTCACATCTTCCAGCCTCTGTTGAAAGGCGTGAGTATTTCTGACTTAAAAATTTTAAGCCAGGTGTGGTGGCACATAAGCCTAGCACTCCAGGAGGCTGAGACAAGTCTGACTCTCAGCTAGGCAATAGGAAGATCTTGTCTGAAAATTAATAAAGGTTGGGGTGGGGTCTGGGGATGTAGCTCAGTGCTAAGGTCTTGACCAATTCCCAGCACTAGTAAAAAAAAATAATGATGTAATTTTAAAGAAAAAGCCTGGAAATTAGAAACAATTCACATATTAGAAATAGGAGAATAAACCTGTTACAGTCATTAAAGAGTAGAAAAAATCTGACAGCAGAAATAAGAGAAAATGTTTGTGAAACAATGTCAAGTTTAACAATTAGAACTCCAGGGCTAGGGAGGCAGCTCAGGTAAGAATAAGCACACAGCATGCATATGGCTCTGGATTCCATTCCCAGCACAAATAAAAAGCAAGAATCCTTTACTCATTAATGCGCTAAGTAAAAAAATGCAACTATTGAAAAAGTAGAACCCAAATATTTACCATATATATCATGTATTTATAATGTAATTAAAACTCCTAGGAACACATCTATGTATACATGTTTATTTTGGCTGAATAATATCATGGATTGGCCTCTACCTTGTGGCCTCAGGTGTACAGAGATCACTGGGCACCTCAGACGTCAGAGATTAAGGGAGACGGGAGACCATAACAGGGAGAAGCTGTTTCAGGAAAAGAGCAGCACACTGTGCGCAGGAGATAGAGGAGCTAGCAATCTAAAACTAAGAGACAAAAGCTCAATGTGCACAAGGGCTTCCGCCAAAGCTCAGGGCAGAGCACTTGCCTAACACACACAATGCCTAGGGTCTAACCCAGGGTCAGGAAAAACACAGGGCTGTAAATGGTCCACACAACGGGGAAGGCTAAATTAATGAATGCAGCCAAGCAGCAGCATTCAGTGAGCGCCCTGACAAGGCATAGAGTACGCCACCTGGAAACGCCACCAGGGACTGAAGACCTCCTGGCCTCCCTAGCCCAAGGAGAGTGAACTCCCAGAGAGCTTCCCCGCCTCCAGGAGCACAGGCGCAAAGCAGACAGAACTCAAGGGCCTGCACTGCAGATAGGGGCCACGTGAATGCTAAACGCAGGGCTCAGGCTATGCCCTACTCCTCATTCCCCGTCAGGTCTGCAACTCTTCTGTTCTAACCCTGGAAGTGTTTCAAATATTCATGCCTTTCCCAAACAAGATTACAGATTGCTCCAGAAAATTAGTTTTGTTGAGCAGGGTATGTAGCAGGGTATGTTACTATGTAGTCCAAGCTGGCCTCGAACTTTCAGTGACCCTCCTGCCTCAGCCTTCCCAATGCTGGGATTATAGACATGTACTACCACACCTAGCTAAAAGATGACCTTTGATAGGCTTAGCATTTCTTTCCTTCTTTCTCGTCCCCCTTTTATTTATTTATTTTTTGTCTTTTTGAGACAGGGTCTCACTATGCAGTTCAGGCTGGCCTTGGGCTCACTTCGTAGCAGAGGCTGACCTCGAACTCACAACAATCCTCCTGCCTCAGCCTCCCAAATGCTGGGATTACAGGCGTGAGCCACCACGCCCAGTTCTCATCTCTTTTGTTATCCCATGAATGCTAATCTAAAAATAATCAATGATAATCATTTGAAAAGAATGCTTTCTTGGATCAGTGAAGACCAATACAAGAAAAACTCAGAATCACTTACCTGTGTGTTTACTACTTCTTGAGAAAGTGTCTGGTTGAGTGGTGGGTACATTTCAAATTTTATATTTAAAATTCCCACAGAAACTTTTGATTCTGTGCCTGTGAATATAAATAAATATTTAGAACTTCAAAGGTTTCAATACTATGTATATTTAATTAACTAAAGTCTAACAAAAATAATTTAGAAACTAATTTTCTCATCTAAATGGGATAATATTTGATACTATATTTAGTATTCTTATTAAAAATAAATCAATTCAAATTAGTTTTTCATTTTTACAAAGGCATCTAGTATAAAGAGATTATTAACTTTCTAGTCACATTTTAAGGAATTTTTCTGATTTGGGTTTAATTTTTATCTTCAGTAAATGTAACACCAACCAGATTTAGACTAAATACAAAATCAAAGCAACTGTTACTGTTTCATTTTGTGTCTATTTAAAAAAGGTAAGAAAGCATTTGTGCTCCTTGTCACATAGAGCAGTCCTCACTTACCCTTTCTTATTAACACATTATGTGAGAGCATGAATTTTCAGTTGATGCCTGGACTTAGAAGAATTAGAAAACACGTTGCACACAAGAATTTTTAAATATTTCCTCACTAAATTAGTATAGTATGTTTCTTTCCTGGTCATTAATGATTATCACGTTAGGCCTAGTTAACAAGATTGAGCGCATGCCATAGACTAGCCCTAGCTTTGAAAACTGGAAATCTGTGTTTTTGAGACAGGGCCTTGCTGTATAGTTCAGGCTGGCCTTGAACCCACTATGTAGCACAGGCTGGCCTCAACCTCACAGCGATCCTCCTGCCTGAGCCTCCCAAATACTGGGATTACAGGTGTGTACCACTATACCTGGCCAGGAATTTGTTTTAAAACTAAACCTCCTCCATAAAGAGGAATTGTTTCTCTACTTTCTAGTAAAGGAAAAATATATTCTGGGTCTGACTTAACATTCCTAAGGCTATGCAATTTACTGGTTATGTTTAAGTAACGAGTAAGTTTCAAAACGAATGTATTTCTATTAAAAAATAACTTTGAAAATAGAAAAGCAACTCTACTCTATGTCATGTATAAATCACTGGTCATCTTCACTTTTCATCCTGTCAGCAGAGGCACACTGCAGAGCAGCGAGCGTGCAAGACTTCAAGCAGGCAATGATGGTGTTAGGATGGCCCCACCTGGCCCCTGGGGACTGGTGCTCAATGGTGCTACGCAGTCTCCTGGGAGGGACAGACCCACTCCATGGTGCGCTGGCCTCCAGGCTGGTGGACAGGCAAGTGTAGGCAGGAGTAAGCTTTTGAACACATATATTTGTGTGTATCAAAAATCTCATTTTTCTTTATAGCTTTGTATTTATTTAAAAAAATGAAAAGACACTGAAAATCTTCAAAGTTTCTATATTAATTTTCCAGAAAATATTTTCCTCAAGATGAGGCAAACTGGCCGAAGTACTACACTGGTATTACTCTTCAAGGGCTTCCTCAAGGATGCAATCAGAACTCTAATGAAACCCTGTTTCCCTCTTGGCTGGTTTATCAAGCCAGCGTGAAGAAAACACATACACAGACTCTGCCTACATGAAGGTAACAGTGACAACAAGCACCATACCTACACCCATAAGTTCTACCGTCAGGCTGGTCACACCATTTTCTGAGCCCAAAACTGATCGCCATTCCAGAAAATACGATGCTACTAAAGTGGTCTCACCAAAAAGATCAGTTTTGATGAGCACCATATGAATTGGATCACTTATTGATAACATCGTTGTTGAGTCAGCCATTCTTGTTCCATCACCTAGCAACAAAAACCGAAAAAAGTAAGTAAACCAAACCATAACACATACTGTTAGGTCAATGCAAAATGATACTTGTATTGAAAAGTATGTGAAAAAATAAGTTTATATAAAACCAAGTAGCATAATTTGTTAGTGTAATAGAAAGCATGCCAGTCTAGGAACAGAGGTACTTCCCATTTCTATCACTAACTTCTTAAATGACTGGTCGATCTGTACCAGGTTATCTAGTTACTTCCAACATCAGAGCTTTCTGAGCCATAATGAAAAAGTCCATTCTTTAAAGGTAATCAACTAAAGCATATGCTATTATAGTAAAAAAATTTAAAAAAAGAATCAAATATGTCAACATTCATGCTTCCAGAAATAATCACCGGACTATCTACACAAAACTGAACAATCCAGCACTCTGGGTATAGCAACTTACCATGTTAACTACCTTACTAAGTTTTTTTCAGTATTGGGGATTGAACCTTGGGCCTTGCTCATGCTAAGCAGGCACTCAACCACTGAGCTAGGCCTTCAGCCCTTTTTAAATTTTGAGACAGGTTCTCCCTCAGTTGCCCAGTCTGGCCACCAACTTGCAATTCCTCTTGCCTCAGTCTCTCTGGTAGCTGGGGTTATAGTCATGCATCACTATACCCAACTAGCAAAAACTTTAATAGGGAAAACATAAGAAGCTTTAGGAGTGAATTACATCACCTTAAAATCTATAATTACGAAGGTTTAATTCTGCAACTTTGCTGAGTTTACAGAGCTCTCTAAATTGACAACCACAATGTATAGAAGGCCCTTATATACACATCTCAACAGACTTTTAAGAGTTACAGAACATCACAAATTAACCATCCCTCATGAACGACAAGGGTCAGGTCCCATTCTCCACTACATCACCATCAATATACAGGCATTTCACTATTTCCCATAAAGACCCAATAATTAAGACAGTGAAAAAATAACGGACAGAGCATAAGCCAAGAAAGCGGGGAGAAGTTGTTTAAGTCAAAAATATCAACGGCAGGGAGGGACAAAGCCTAGAGAGATTCATCCATTAGAGATCTCTTAGAGCAAAAGTTGTAGTCGTTCCACCCAAGTCGAAAAAAGATCTACTCAATTAAATGATCATCTTGGTCCTTACCTAAGTTTTCTCTGTGTACTTCAAGTAAAAAGCCATCATGAAAATCTGGTTCACAGGCACATGGAACAGGTTTAGAACGAAAACGCTGGTTCCGATAATGTAAACACAAAGTAAAAGTTGAACAAACTTGTCCTGGTAAAGGCTCAGGTTCTTGAAGATGTTCCAAGAAAGCTTTTCCACCCAAAACCTGAAGGTAAAGATACCTCCGTGTTGGATCAATATTAGCTGTAAAGTGTAGCAATACATATGAGGAAACTGCCAAGTAACTTCACAAAGGTGATCAAGACATTAGGAAATAATAATCTGACATGAATACAAGCAAAGACTGAAAAAAAAAAGTAACAAATTTACTACATAGCAGGATCTTTTACATCTGCAAAGAAAAGATACACAATATGATATTCCGAGTTTAATCCTGGCTATTTCTCCCAGCCAGAACACCAAGGTCTAATGCATGTTTGCTTTTTAGCTGCTTATAAAACATTCCTTCACTTCAAAAAGTGAAGTCAGACAATTACCAACTTAGTAAGTGTATCTGTTAGATAATTATGTTACCATGAAAAAAGCAAAGCTGTACAGTTTTCATAATATATTAAAACAAGAAACCAGTGTTCCTGCTTTTTTTGTTTTTGTCTTTTTGAGACAGGGTCTCATTATGCAGTTCAGGCTGGCCTTGAGCTCACTTTGTTGCTCAAGCTGGTCTCAAACTCACAATGATCCTCCTGCCTCAGCCTCTTAAGGGCTGGGATTATAGGCATGCTGTTCCGGCTGTTCCTCCTTTTTATGTTGACTGTGCTATGAGTTTTTCTTACATACTTTATGCTAATAGAATCTAAGTTTTAGGCTAATAACACACAAAAAGGACTGCATTTTGGAAAAAAAAAATTTAAATGTTTTCTATCAAACACCAAAACAGTAACTCATCAATAACCATTACTACCCACAAATAAATTAATGTTAAAAAATACATACATACTTTTTTTAAATGTTGATTGTTTATCAAAGCCAACAGGCTGTTTTGGAGAGGCAGAAAGTTCTTGCTCAACATTGTCCTAGAAAGGCAGTAAAAAATAAATTAGGAAACAAAAATTACAGTTAGGTATTAAAAAAAAAAAAAAAACACCCTCCACTGGAACTAAGCACTGTAAGGCCCTTTCCAAAAACCCTTATTTTCCATAGAAGGTGGTACAACTAGTCACTCCTAAAATCTAACACTAAGAACTAAACTGTCTTCAAGCCTTGCACCCACAGACACTCAAAACAAATTCTTAACACTTTAAATAAGATTAAAGTTTCTCTAAATCTTATGTAATACGTGGACTAAGATCCTACCATGAACTGATTTTAATAAAGTGACATTCACACAGTAGAAACTGTTATAAGGTCAATTTTTATAACAAAATAGGTTCATAAGCCTCAAAAACCAAGAGAGAACCCTGTACGCAAATACTTAATCCTCTAGCGTACTGAGGCCCGCCCTATTTTTACCTGACATCACCAGGTATTGAGGTCACAGATCTCATTGTTGCCTCATTTCAAAGCAGGACCTACTTACTGTGACCTAGTTGTACAAGATTCGAGGGCTCTGAAGCAGCCTGTTATTTTCTTAAAGCATTTAATAAGTATAATTTAGAAAAAAAAAGCTTAAAGTAAAAAAAAAAAATTATAGGACAATCTTAGTGAAAAAGCAGTTTGTTAAACAGTGGACTAATCTGGCTAAAGTACATATATTTAAAATCGCAGGGCCGGGAATATAGCTCAGCCGCATAAGCGCTTGCCTGGCAAGCCTGAGGTCCTAAGTTCGATTACCAGTACCAAAACAAATAAAATAAAATAAAATTGCAATCCTCGCTGGGCGTGGTGGAGCACACCTATAACTCCAGCCCTCAGGAGGCTGAGGTAGGGTCATGGCGAGTTTGAGGGCAGCCTGGACATCACAGTGAACTCAAAGCCAGCCTGAACTACACAGCAAGACCATGTCTCAAAAAGACATAAAAGTTAATAAACAAGTAAAATTGCAGTCCTAGAGCACAAGAAGAGGAACTTCCGTCACTGCACAGGCAGAAATAAGTTATATAACAAATTTCAATGATACACGATACTAATTTCCATATTCAGGACAGACTTGACCTAAAACCAGGACGTTACTAAACAGAATGGCCTTTGTCATACTAAGAAAAAAACGCCAAGTATAGCGCCTATACACAAGGCTTGCACGAGCGAATGCTTGCACTGAACTTCCCCTAAAAGACTACTCACAGTAACAAAATTAAGTTCTTTCATCACGTCATCAATGATTCCCCGACGTCTAAGCGCTTTGATCACATCTTCTGTTGACAGATGCTGTTGGTCTGGCGCCAGCTCCTCCCGAATGGTCTCCGCCAGGATTTCCCTTATTCTCCCGTGGACATCCATCTAGCACAGAAGTCTCGTTTACAATGCACAACAGGGCAGCAGTCAGCACTGCCCCTCAACCCGCGACGGTTGTCGTCACCGTCACTGAGAACGGCAACTTTTAAAAGATACAAACGCCTGGGTAAAAATTCTAGAAATCCTTTCTACTGGTTCTCTACCACCCTGCTGCCCTGTGCTCGCGACACTCGGTCACAGCCAATCTCCAGAGCGCGGAGCAGCAGGGTCCGGGGCACCGCCGGGAAACGCAGCAGTCGCCCTCAAACTGGTCTAGGACTCGGCCTCCTCGCCCGGAGCGAGGCGGGACCAGGAAGCTGTGGACAAAGCCCGACGGAGCCCAGCCCGGCGGAGCCCAGCGTCAGGGACCGGCGTTCGGGCGGACACGGTCACTGGAGCCCGGCTCGACCACTTCCCGCGGGCCCCGCAGTGCTCGGCCCCCGGCGCTCGAGCGCCCCCGCCCCGGCCCCCGCCCCGGCCCCGGCCCCGGCCCCGGCCCCGGCCGCCTACCTTGCTCAGCTGCTGCTGGATGAGCTGCTTCAGCTCAGAGGCTTTCTCTGGAGGCAGCGACATGCCAGCGGCCGCTCTCACCGCCAGATGCCCTGGCCCCGCCGCAGCGTCGGTCTCACTCTGCGCGAAGCTCCCAAAGGCAGACGCCGCGTCAGCCCGGCGGGGCGGGAACGGCCGCGACGGCGCCAACCGTTTTTAAACGGGCGATCACAGAGGCCCCCGGCTGCCCCTGCGCCGCCTGACCGTCCCCTCAGCCGCCCAAGCCCCAGACCGCTTCCTCCCGCCCGCGCACCGGCGAGCTCCGGGTCACCCCTGGAGAGGCGCCGGGGGAATGGAAGGACCCCCGCGCCGCGCGGCATTGTGGGACGCGGCGCGTGCGCGCTACCGTCGGGAGGCGCCCGGGGACTCGCGCGGACCCTGTCGTGGAGTCACTTCCGGGTTCTGGTGTCATTCCCGAGGCCCTCGTTCTCCTCACGCCAGGACCACGCTCTCTTCCCTGCCGCGACCATGTTCGTGCCCTGCGGGGAGTCGGACCCCGAACTCTCCGGCTGCACCCTGCTGCTGGTGAGTCCACTCGATCCTGCGCCCGCCGGACGTCTCGCGGGGCTGCGGGGCCATCGGGAAAACAGGAGGGTCGACGCTGTCAATGAACGCCTGCAAATAACCTGCAAAACTTAGCGTTTTATATAAGCACCTCATACGGATATTGGGCGAGGCATCCCTATGTTTTATCCTTGGAAATCTGTTTTCAGATAGTTTTAGAGTCAAGCTCGCACGCCATTGTCATTATAGAATATAAAAGTACCTTTTGTCCCCAGCACACGCAGCGCTTTTTTCAGTGAAGATTTTATTATGTGCGAATGTGGGAAGAGTGAATGCTTATCCTCAAGGACTGTGTATCCTGTTGGAAACGCACGTGATCAGTCAGAGCACTAAACACTAGCAGAGAAGTTAGACGGGGGCACAGAAAGGCGCTAGGGTAGTTAGGGGAGTGGACAGATGTCTACAGCAAGCATAGAAGAAGGCATCTGGCGACTGCAGAGGTTGGAGTGACACCAGGACGGAGTGGGACGGCGGTATCGGCGCAGAATGCGCTGCGGAGTGCTGTAAGACCAGAGAGAGACAGAGCTGTGATTTTATTCATTACATGTCAAACGCATAGGAAAGTGTCCGTTTGGATTTAGTGAGATGTCGGTTAGTAGTGGTCAGCTGGACAGAGTTACCAGTGGATCGTGAAGAAGCCATATCGGAGTGAATTGTGTAAGTGAGAAAAGGTAGGAAGGGAGAGAGAAGGTTCGTTCAGAGGTAGAAGGTCCTGTTTCTTCTTAGTAGACAGCTGTTAGAGAGTTTTGACTCTGTGAGAGAATGAGATGAGGTGGCGGAGGAGTGAAGGGAAGATTTTTTTTTTTTTTTGAGAAAGGGTTTCACGATGAAGTTCAGGCTGGCCTTGAACTCACTATGGGCTGAGACTCACAGTGATACTCCTGCCTCAGCCTCCTGAGTGCTGAGATTGCAGATGTAATCCCTAATGGCACCGCCATGCCTAGCAAGGGAATATTTTTTAGATTGAAAGATGCTTATGTGCTGATGGGAATAAGCAAATAGAAGGAGAGTCATGACACAGATAAGTCTAAGCAAAGTAGCAAAGCCTCTGAGGACGGGATCCCCACAGCCAGCCAGGGGTTTGGTGGGTGACTACAGTGAGAAGTGAGAGAAGGCCAGAGTGTGGCAGTTGCTGGAAAAACGCAGAGGAGCTCATTGCAGAGATGCTTTGGAAACAGGTCATTAAAAATTAACCATAGTTAGATGTAGTTGGTAGAAGAAGAGGGATAAATTTAGGTAGCAATTGAATAAGTAATATTGTTCTTCTGTGAACTATAAGGAAACAAGATTGGAAAGAATGTAGTTTTCTACTTGTTGAATGTGACTTGCTCATAACCTAACAGTGTGGATATATCCAGTGGGCTCTGGAGCTCAGGGAATTGTGGAATATAGATACTTGACATTTTGGCCATTAGAAGTCAGAGAGAGAGACAGAGAGAGAGAGAGAGACAGACAGACAGACAGAGAGAGAGAGAGAGAGACAGAGACAGAGACAGAGAGAGAGAGAGAGAGAGAGTGTGTGTGTGTGTGTGTTTAATGTGGAAAGAAAGCCACTCCAGTCTCTGGAGACACTTCACAGAGCAAACAGAAGGAAAACCAGGAAGGCTTTTGCTGACACCTCACAGCCTTTGTACTGACCTTCCCACTTCCGGAGTACTCAGAGTTCTCTCTGACTCTTCTTTACCTCCTTCATGGTTGCAGTTAGGACCTGAAGTAAGCTTCCCTGGATCACTCTGTTTATAAGGAATCACATGAACATGTAGGCTCACAGTCACTGTGTTTCTCCTCGTAGCACTCCCACTACGTAGTTTACTGTTGATTTTATTTCAGATAAACTACTCCCGCATTAGGTTGGAAACACTCACCAGGGCAGAAATTTTTGTCAGTTTGTTTTACTGCATGAAAGTGTCACTATCTAGCTGTGCACCTGAACATAGGCATTCACTACTCTTGCTCTAATTATTGTGTAATGTCTTAACTTTTTAATTATTGTTTACCTTTTGATTATTGTCATCAGTGTAAACTTGTTAAAGTGCCACAAATTTGCGACCTCACTGAATGTACCTTTCCTTTATTTCAGCCAGCAGTATCTGTTGGAAATGTTGGCCAACTTGCAATAGATCTGATTATCTCTACACTGAACATGTCTAAGATTGGTTATTTCTATACTGACTGTCTGGTCCCAGTGGTTGGAAATAATCCATATGCAACGGCAGAAGAAAACTCAACAGAACTCAGTGTAAATACCGAAGGTATGCTTTAGCAGACTTTGTCCCACTGCAAAGTAGAGCTCTTTTAGATTAGAAACAGTCTCTAAGCCCAGCGCTGTGGTGCACACCGGTAGTTCGAGCAGAAGGATGAAGGGCGAAGCAAAGGGATCACTTGAACCTATAGTAGGAGTTCAAGGGCCTACCTGAGTAATGTAGGAGTAATGTAGTAACCAGCACAAAACAAAGAAAACCCCACGAGTGCTATTTTGTTGCAGGCATTCACTTCGTGCCAGCTCTGGGTAGAGTTCACAACCCATCGCATTATCCTTTTTACATCCATGAGTCAGTTCTTAAGGTCCTCCAGTAGTAGCTCCTAGAAGTTTGTACTTGTGTCTGTGGATAAAACTCAAAATTAAAATACTTCTAACATGCATCCACCGTTTTCTTCTTTTAATCTCTATTTCATTTTCTGCTCTTACTGGCATGTATGACCATCACTGATACTACAGATAAAGGAAAAGAAAGTTCCACTGGGTTCAGGTCCTATGTGTTTAACATGTGCTACTTCACCTCAGCCACTTAGATGTTATCACAGAATCCATACCAATACCCTAAAGATAAGCCTCAGAGATTAAATTGCTTGGTGCCAGTAGTAGGTGTAAGCTTTTCCTGTACTGTAGAGTGTTACAGTTCCTCCTTGGACAGTCAGACTTGGTTAATCGGTGCACAGGACTGTGTTGCACAGGCCTCTGTCTGGTCATGGTGTGGAATGGTCCCAGGTGAGTAGGGGAAAAGCTCCTCCTGACAGGAAGCACAGGCACATCTTGTAACTTCCTTCAGTAGCTCGCTGCTGTGTTAGCTTTGGCCTTTCAGTCATCTGTTTTCCACTTAAGATCAAATCCAGAGCTGATAAAAGAGCATAGAACGCCATGTGTGATGCAAGACAAATGAAGTATTGTAGTTTTGTCAGTTTTATTAGCAATACCATTCTTAGCTTGCATAATGAATGTGTTTTTGAGAAGTAGCATTATTACTGAAATAAAGATGGCTTTGTTAACATAAGACTAGTCTGGAGCCAAGTGTAGTGTCACACGCCTGTAATCCTAGCACTTGCAAGGCTGAGGCAGGAGCATCATTGTGAGTTCGAGGCCAGCCTAGTCTACAAAGTGAGCTCAGGGCCAGCGTGAACTGCATAGCAGACTAATCTTAAAAGCCCATAAGTGGTAGAACTGAAATACATCCTCATTCCTCTAACGATAAAACAGTCACTGAGTATTTACTGTGGGCTAAATGCTATGTACGTTTGTATATTCTAATACATTTAAACCTTACAAATTATACTATAAAGTAGTTTTCCTCCCATTGCTGGAACCCAGGACTTAACTACATCTTTGTTGATGAAGAAGCATGACGTGGAGAAGTTCAGTTCAAGGTCATGTGATTGATAATTGGTGTGACTGAGCTCTTAGTCAAGGCAGTCCAGCCCCAGAGACCTGCCTGTTCCCACCTCACTCAGAAAGACCCAAGTTGGGTATGGCGGTGCACACCTGTAATCTCAGCACTCTGGGAGGATGAGGCAGGAAAATCACAGGTTCAAGCCCAGCATGGGCCATATAGTAATTTTGTGAGACCCTGTCTGAAAACTTTAAAGGGGTGGGGATATAGCTCAGCGTGAAAGCCCTGGGTTCAGTCCCTAGTAACACACACACACACACACACACACACACACACACACACAAGATCCATTGGCTTTCCTTTCACAAACTGGCAGCAGATCAAATGTGGGTGCAGTTTAGTCCATTTCCCCAGACTAGAGTGATTTGTAATCTGTTGATGGTAACTAGATGAGGTTACAGTAACCAGTGAGGTTGGGCACAGGAGCCTTACACAGCTCTAAGTGTGCCCCTGGTGGAATCTGGTGGAAGTGCGAACCTTTTTCCTGAAAAACTGCGTGCATCTTGACTCACAAGAACTTTTACACTATTTCGAAAACCCCTAGGAACAGAAATGTACCTAGTCCAGGGACTTTCTTACATGGCTAGACCCCTACTACACTGTAGTCTACTCTGTTAATTCCAGTGAGTATGGCTGGTCTCAAAAGTGAAGAGGGAAGGATACCAAACACTGAAAGTCCAGCTTTCTTAAGGGTGATTTTATTTGTCATAACACCATTTCCAAAAGAATGCTTTTGGTCTTATAATAAGGTCAGAAGGGGCTGGGGATATAGCTCAGTGGAATAAGCACTTGCCTAGCAAGCGCAGGGTCCTGAGTTCGATCCCCAGTACCGAAAAAAAAAAAAAAAAAAAAAAAAGGTCAGAAGAAAAAGTTTTAGAAACCTAAGAGATGTACCTTGCTGTGCTGCCCAGGCTGGCCCTGAATTGCAGGGCCAGTGATTCTCTTGCCTTGGCCTCTGCATACCACCATTAGCAAAAAATAATTTTGGGTATTTTCTTACGGTTAGCTTTTTTTTTTTTGGTCTTTGTGAGATGGTTTTTCTGTGCAGTTCAGGCTGCCCTGAGCTCACTTTGTAGCCCAGGCTGGCCTCAAACTCAGTGATCCTCCTGCCTCAGCCTCCCGAGTGCTGGGATTACAGGCATGTGCCACCATGCCTGGCCAGTTCGCTTTTCAAAAATGAATATATTCTGTAAAACAAACCCCACTGGCACATTTTGAGTTACTTCTCAAGCCTTTTATCTTAAGCAGTTAATATTGTGCTTATGTTCTGTATTTTAATTATTGAAAATATTTAGATGCAAAAAATACTATATATTTTTATCATAAAAACTTGGCTTGAAAAAGTCATTTTAACTGTCCTGTGACTTCGTTTTCTTTCTGTCTTTGTAGTATATTCATTGCCTTCAAGACAGTTAGTGGCTCTTCAATTAAGATCTATTTTTATTAAGGTTAGTATGTTATATTTACCTTTTTGAGCTTCTTAAAGTATAATATCAAGAGAAAAGCTAAGTACCGTTAGACTTGAAGGTCATTTTTGCTGTGCTGTGTATATAATTAAGAAAGGTCTCAGTCAGTAGAAAATAATCTCGTTTCAGATGTGTTACCATGATTTCATGGTTATTTAAAAGAATTGGGACTTACAACTCAGGTCTGATATATTTTTTATTTAAGTAACATTGGTAGAAAAAGAACTAGGCATGTAAGTATCGTAGACTGGTTGCATGTGTACCACTTTCTGGTGGTGGACCTATGTGTCAGTTAACGTACCCATGTATCGATTCTGAATCCAGCCTTGTTTCTCTCCCCCCACGCCACGCTCATGCGGCCCCCATTCAAAGCCCGTTGTGCTCAGGCTCCTCTCCCTTCTCCTGCCCCACCCTTCAGTGACCCTGTAAGCCACATTCAGTCATATCACTGCTGTCTCCGAAAGCCTGCACAGTTCCCTGCACTAGTGCTGTGAGGCTCCCAGGTGTGCTGGCAGGCCCTAGTCGCTACCACCTGGCCAACTTTGAGGTACTGGGGATTAAATCCAAGGACTTGTATGTGTTAGCCAAGTTGCTCTACCTCTGAGCTGTATCCCTGGCCCTTTTTATTTGTACTTATTTATTTTGCGGATTTGCTTAGTTGTCTAGGCTGGGCTGGAACTTGAGACCCCTCTGCCTTGGCTTTCAGCAGCGGGTGTCACAGGCATATGCCAGCACACCTATCTCTCGTGCTCTCTTTCTCCCTCTCTGTCTATATTTTTTAATTTTTTAAGTTTTTTGGTAGTACTAGGATTGGAACCCAGAGCCTGGAGCATGTAAGGCAAGTGCTATCCCACTAAGCTATGCCCTCTTGCAGCTATTTTAAGTTTTAATTCATTAATTTAAAATAAAGGGGGCTGGGGGTATAGCTCAGTGGCATAAGCGCTTGCCTGGCAAGCGCAAGGTCCTGAGTTCGATCCCTGGTACCGGAAAAAAAATAATAAAATAAAATAAAATAAATAAAAATGAAATATCATTTGATTATTTTCTAGCTTGCAGCTGTCATGAATGGTGCTGCCATAATTATATTTCATGTTTATTCAGAGTCACTTCTTTACTTAACAGTGTCATATACCCACATTTTGCAGTTAGATTTGTTAACATTTTTCATTGTACCACATGTTTTTATGCTTCTCTGCTGATGAGTGTAAAACTTAAGATAGGCAAGACACATACTTCCAAGTTAGACTTTGGTAGATGAAATGAATGATTTTGAAAATTGCAAAGATTTATTGAGCGTTGATTTTTCGCATTACTGTTAATCTGAGCAGTTCATATGTACTGTTCCTCTTGCTCCCTGCAGCAAACCCATGAGTCAGGTACTAACATTATTCTCACTTTTCAAGTAAGAAAACTGGATCCCAAAAGTCCAGAAAGGCCAGGGGCTTCTTAATCTTTGGAGTGTGCTGCTCTCTCATTTTTAAAAGGTTGCCATTTTACTTTAAATTTTAATGAATATTATTTTTTAACTGCTAGGAAAAATTTTTATGTGGGTTTCCTCCAAGTTTTTTAATCCACATCCCAGGTTCAGCAGCTCTTAAGGTCTTGTCACACAGGCATGATCTCTTTCTGCATGTGCGAACAGTTTTCTTCTGTCAGGTAGTCCGAAAATAGGCTCCTGATCTGACCTTTCATCCCTCGGTACTTCAGCCTCTGCTTTCAAAAACAAGGCCCAGGTGTAGCTCAGTGTGGAGCACTTGCCCAGCACATGTGAGGCCCTGGACTCCATGCCCAGCACTGCCAAAAGAAAATGAAAAGTACAGTCAGGAACAGCGACGTTTTCCTTCACAACCACAGCATCATTGCCACCCCCCAGAGAATCACCATTTACTGACTCTTTCAGCAGCCTCACCCCATGTATTCAGACATCCAGATTGTGTGCATGGTACCTTTCAGTACTGGACCAGGGAAGGTCTGCTTGTTGCACCTGGCTGGTGCATCTTTGTAGTTGGTGCCCTATGGTGCATTACTGGATCTGGGCCTCTTTCTGCTCCTCATGATCCTGATGCGTTTGAATAAGGGTGGCCAGATGCTCAGCATTCTGCACTCATCTCTCACACGATCAGATTCCAGTCCACACTTTCTGATGAGCACTTCACAGATGACCATGTGGAAGTTTTCCCCTAGTACTGGGGATTGAACCTGGAGCCTTAGGCCGACAGGCAAGCACTCTAGGAGTGAGCCAGATCTGGTCCCTGCCCTTTTTAATTTTTATTTTGACACTGGGTCTCACTAAGCAAAGACCGGCCTTAAAAAAAATAACAATAAGACTGGCCTTAAATTGGACTTCTGCCTCAGACTCCCAAGTAGATGGGATCACAAGCATGTGCACCACATCCAGCTCGTGGTGGTGACTAACCACAGATTACTTAAATTGGGACTGGGAGTGTAGCTCTTGGTAGTCACTCTTGGAGGTCTGGATTCAATCCCCAGAACTGCACACAAAATTAAGTAATAACAGGTTACTTAGAAAAATGATTTTTTTAGAGTTTTTGACATCTAGATTCCTCATGGTTAATTTATTTCATAATTATAATTCAGCTTTATAGTGCTCTACACCATATTAAGTAATTGCTCTTCATTTTTCACTTTCAAAACAGCTGATCTGATATTATAAATTTAGTGCCTATAGATTGCATATCATTATCACAAAGTTGAGGACCGTTATAAAATCTCACTTTGGTGTGTTCTTTTTATTCTCGATGGCATACAAAGTATAAATCCAACTCATTCTGTGAGAAACTCCTTTCCTGGGTGAAAAGTAGCAACTTTGCCAAAGTTGTTGTTCTTTCAAGCAGTCACTCATACCAACGAAACGACCTACAGCTTCGCAGGTACGTATTTGCCCTCGTTAGGGTTTATGTTAATGGGTAGCTCACTACTGAAAAGTTAAATTTTTAAAAAGTCACAGGTGTCCTTACCTCTCCAGTTGGAAAGAGTAAGGTTAAAGAAGACAAAAGGGACGTGGGGAGTGTGGAATTCCTGTGATGTTAGTACGGCGAGGCACAGAGAAGACTTGGGGTCAGGAAAATGGGTTTTGGAACCATGCCTTTAAGGGTTGCTGTCATGTGTGCACAGTGTCACAGAGCTCAGCTGATTCCGAGAAAGAAAGAAAGCAGACTCAAGATTTATGGACTGCCGGGCATGGCGGCGCACGCCTGTAATTGCAGCACTCAAGGAGCTGAGGCAGGAGGATCACTGCGAATTCAAGGCCAGCCTGGGCTACAAAGTGAGCTCGAGGTCAGCCTGAGCTGCCTGGCGAGACCCTATCCCCCCCAAAAAGATAAAAGATTTATGGACTGGTGACTTTTGTGTGCCTGTGCACATGCACGTTGCTGGGGATCAGAGCTAGGGACTGGTACCTACTGGGCAAATGCTGTACCACTGGGTACACACCAGGCCCCATCAGTTCATAAGCTTTGAGAGATTAAATTGGCATTAAGTCTTTATTTTCATATACGCAGTCATTTGTATTTGTGGGAATCCAGTTGCCTTCAAGTAAGCACCATAGCGTGTCATGGTGAATTCTTAAATATAACACAAAATATCTCCAAAATAGAAACACAAACTTTTGTATTTTATTATCACATGAAATTGATAAAATAAGCGGGGTGTGGTGGCACACACCTGTAATCCCAGTACTCAGGAAGCTGAGGCAGGATTGCTGGGAGTTTGAGGCCAGCTTGGGCTGCAAAGTGAGCTCAAGGCCAGCCTGAACTGCACAGGGAGACCCTGTCTCAAAAAGACAAAAAAAAAAAAAGAAAGAAAAGAAATTGATAAAGTATTATATGAAATACATTATACTCTCCTTCTTAGTTCACTTAGACCAGTGCTTATCCACCTATCAAATCAGGATGGAAATTCCAGTCAGCCCCTAGTTTCCTTTGGAGATGGCTGACGGGGAGACCTCTCGCTTGGGCCTTGTGGCGTCACGGCAGAGGGGCGCTGTGGCACGCAGGTTGATCTTCACACAGCCGGCCACGCTGCTTTGCCTCTCCCACCCATCTTTCTCCCGAGCGTGTAAACAGCTGGCCAGTGTGATGTGCACTGAGTGCGACTCTTCAAGTCTTCTCAAGCTTGTATTTTTTTTGCCTTGTTCAGCAGGTTATATGGAGACAAAGTTTAGTTTGAAACCTGATTATTGTCTTAGTGTTTGTGTTTGTAAATTTTTTGAAAGATAACCATGTGATTGTTTCCAGCACTCCCTTTCGGTACCTGCTCACACCTTGTATGCAAAACAGTGTTCAGAGTAAAATAAAGAGCCTTAACTGGCAAGAAATGGAAAAAACCCCACGCATCCCAGAAATGAGCGATTCTGATTACTGCGTCCGGATTCCAGGAGGCGGGATCACAGGAACACTCTACCACAAGAGGTGCGTGTGCCTCTTTGTCTGTTTCCTACCTTGGTTGTAAAATGACCTTATTAGCAGGCCGTGGTGGCACTGACCTGTAGTGTAGCACTCTGCTTTTTTTTTTTTTTTTTTTTTTTGCGGTACTGGGGATCGAACTCAGGACCCTGCGCTTGCTAGGCAAGCGCTTATTCCACTGAGCTATATCCCCAGCCCTTAGTGTAGCACTCTGGAAGACTGATGAAACGAGGATCACAAGTTCAGGACCAGACTGGGTAACTTAGTGGGACCCTGTCAAAGTTTTATAGAGCCGGGCGTGGTGGTGCACACCTGTAATCCCAGCACTCGGGAGGCTGAGGCAGGAGGATTGCCAGGAGTTCAGGGCCACCCTGAACTACACAGTGAAGCCTCATCTCAAAGAAAATTATAAAAGGGGGGCTGCAGATAGGGCTTAGTGCAAAGGCCGTGGATTCAATCCTCAGTACCACAAAAATACAGAAATTCTTGAAAATTAAATTGTGGGCAAAGTGTCTCCTGCCTATAGTCATAGTGCTCAGGAGGCTGAGCCAGGAGGGTCACTTCAGCTCAGGAGTTAGAGTCCAACCTGGGAAACACAGAGTTAGTTGCCACAACTTCCACAACTTTGTCATCATAAGTAGAAATGCCACCCATTAAATAATTACACTTTCTTTCTGTAAAATTCCTAGTAATGTTCCTGCTTTTATTTCTTACTGTACTAATTTGAGTTTTTCTCTTTTGTTCTTAGTCACCCTAACTATGTAAAGGTTTGTTAATTTTGTTGCTTGTTTTCAAAGGACTTTCAATTTTACCGAGTCTTCTCTAATACTTTCTGTTCTCTGTCATACTTAACGCCACTTTGTTCTTAGATTATTTTCTTTCTGCAGCTTTGAGTGTACTTTACTTTTTTTCCAAGGTGTAATAGGTTGTAAACTGGAGCCCCTAGAGTGACACAGACCCAGGGCACGTGGCCATGTGCGGCGCCACCATAGCGCAGACAGGGTTCTCTCGCTTTGGGACTCAGAGCCCCATGCCATGATGAAGCCCTGAGATACTCGTGAACTAGGTGTGGGCTGTTTGAGCGTTGCAGGTGGCTTCGGCTTTCTGCCCTTAAAGAGTGAGATGTGGTGAAGGTGCCTGGTTCTCCCTTAGTCTCCTGTAGGTGTCCCTTGCCTGGGTACCAGCCCACCCTCTTTGTGAAGCGTCAGGCGTGCGTTGTCATGCTTGGCTTACATTTTCTCCTGGTTCTTGGTTGTAGGGAGTTAGGAATCACTTTTGCTCTGTCGGCAAACAAGACACTTTCTGCATCAGCTTATCGCCACTCCGCCTTGTCTCAAGGCGGCAGGGACGGTAAGGGGATGGTGCGGAGCTCGAGGACCTGGACTCAGGTCCGTCCCCCCCACCCCCCCACTGATCAGATGCAGCACTCTGAGCAAGTTCACTGTGTCTTCAGTCTGGACACCTGTTCCTCACCTCACAGCTAACATCCAGGGTACCAGCTGGATTGATGCCACTGTAAGTGGTGGGAGAATGTGCCCCTTTGCCCTCGCTGCCTCCCTTCCGCCTGGGAAGCAGTTCTCCGCCCTTCTTTCTCAGACCTGGGAACCTCGAGCCCTGATGAAGTCACCTGCACAGGCCCTCTGGCCAGTGGGACAGCTGGAGTTTGAGTCCTGGCATTCTGTCCATGTTTCATTATTTCAAGCAGATTTCTTCATAAAACAGAAGGCATCATAGTTCACTTACAAATTGTTGTAAGGACTGAGTTGTCAAGTTTGCAGACGGTGCTTCGCACATGGTATCTGTAAGAAGAAAGTTTTCTTCTCTCCTTTAATTAGTCTATGCTCTTCCAGATTTTTTTTTACTTTTTTTTATCTTTTGAGACAGGGTCTCCCTTGAACCCCGGCAGTCCTGCCTCAAGCTCCCAAGTGCTTGGATTGCAGGCCTGTGCCGCTGTGCCTGGCTTGCTTTACTGCTTTAGATTATTCCTTACAAGGGATGTACTTCCTTTCAGTCACTTCACTATGAAAGTTACTGTCTTCTCTAGGAGGCTTTGGGAGTGGATCAGAGCCAGGTCTGGTTTTGCTAGTTTTCACATAGCCTGAGGCAAGGCACAGACCTCCTTGCTGCAGGTGGGGGTTCCTGACTGCCATCCTGCCTGAGAATAGTGGATGTGCCACAGTGGGGGAAGGTGAATGAGCGCTTCTTACCCAGAAGCAAACAGACCACCTCCCTACCAGCACACTGGGCTTAGCATGTTCTGACAGTGGAAGAAGCTGCATTTTCCCCCTGTTTATTATAGCTGCTCTAAAGAAATCCAAATGGCAGTGCTGCTGAAGTTTGTTTCTGAAGGGGACAACATCCCAGACGCGGTGGGGCTCGTTGAGTACCTTAACGAGTGGCTGCAGATCATTACACCGCAGGTGAGTTCCACCCGAAGGAAGCCCCTGGTCTGTGTGGATGAGCTCGGATTTTAGCTGCTCTGTAGACTATGTGAGTGAGAGTTCTTGTGAAATATAGACATCTTTACAAAAAATATAGTTTAAGCTGAACTTTTGACAGCAAGAGATAGTTACCTAATCTTTTTTTACAGTTATTTCACTAATGCTGATTTTCCAGAAAGGAAAATTCTGTTTGTTCATTGAACTCGTTCTTGTTTCATTAATTATGCCAGACGGAGTCCTAGAAGAGTAAGCAAGTCTTCTGTAGCTCAGGATTGCATTAGACGAGCGAGAACAGTCGCTGCATGAGCAGTCCTAAGGCTGCCAAGCATGGCTTGTATCTGAAGCACTTTTGTGTTTTGCAGTGGGTACCCCACGCCAGGGCTGGGTTGCTTCAGGTGTAGCAGCAGCGATGCCTTGGGTTGCTTTAGGTGGCCACCTCTGTCTTTCTATTCCTGCTTTGGCCAAAGGAAGACTGGGTTTGAGTTTACTTCATAGAGTCCATCTGCATCCTTTCTGGCATATCTCTGTAATTCACTGTCCTTATTTTACATGGTAACATAGAAATACACTTATTTCTCCTAACAATGAAACTTAGCTTCAAACGTCAGAAGCAAAAGGAGCCCAAAGGGCGATTTGGTGATAGAATTCTGTTCTTTGGTTACAGAGTGATGACCGCACACCATCCACCTTGCTATGGAAAATACCAAGTTCTTGGAAATTACTCTTCGGCAGTGGTCTTCCGCCTGCACTTTTTTGATCTGCTTTCACCTTTAGGTAGTGTCCTGAGACACTACAAACACAACTGTTAAATATTCTGTGTAAAACTTTGTGCTGTCCAAAAATACATTAGGATATAGATACTTTAAACAGAAAATGTCAAAAAAAAAAAAAAAAGGATTAACAGAAGGTCTTTTCCCATCATCTACAACAGATCTAAAACTTGTACAATAAAATTTTGTTTCCTAAATAATTTTATCTGAAATTTATCTTTTTTTAAAAACTCAGACTCTTACTAACTTCCTATTTCTGCCAGAATAAATTATCACAAACTTAGCCACATAAAAGAGCATGAAGAGCAGCAGGGCTGCTCCCCAGGGGCCCATTTCCTCTGCTGCCTCTCAGGTTCTAGCCCCTGGAGCCCTTGGATCTGTATCCCTGGTGCATTTACGAGGAGCTGTGTGATTGTCTTGGGCCACCCAGTCGTGGAGATAATCACCCCTCAGAAGTTCAGTATAAAGAAACACAGTTTCCAGCACCTCCCTGTTAGCAGCCTCACGCCCCTGTGCAACTTCACGCCCCTGTGTGCCCCCGGGAGTCACTGTGCCATGGCCTGCCTCAGGGTCCCAGGAGAGCCTTCAGGGTTCCCCTCTCCAGGCTCATCCCCATGGCTGTCTCACTGGTGTCTGGTAGGCAACACTTTAGTCCTGAATCAGCTCTCCTGGTGTGGGTCTCTTCACCAGTCTGGTCAGCTGTCACCGCTGTGGCCATGCTGAGGACCCCAAGAGGTGGGCAGCGCTGCTGGAGCAGGACACTTGAGCAGGTGATTCCAGGGTTCTCAAGTGTACACGTTTAAAAACAGTTGATGTCATATAATTTTGTATTTGTTTTAAAAACTTCCTTATATGAGTGACGAATACATATTTTTTTTAGGGAATTGGCACTGGATGCTGTATAACATAACATTATCTCCGTATTTGTTATAACAAAATCAATAAAGGAAATACCGAATTACAGAGGAGACAATAGGGAACCATCACTGGATGCTGTATTACATAGTGTTGTCTTTGCATTCGTTAACACAGAAACAATAAAGGAAATAACCGAATTACAGAGAAAATAGGGGGTTACCCCTGGATGTTATATTACATAATACTATTTTAGTCTTTATTACTCAGTCATATAGATGATGGCTCACTCAATCAGTTTTCTCCACTTCACCTGTGTTGTTCTACCACCCTGTCAGTGGTCCTCCCACTGGTGTTAACTGCACTTTTGGTTTATTTACTCCCTCATTCTCTTACTTTGGGCAGAGACTTGGCTGCTTCTAAATATGCTGTATAATACGTGGGTGTACACAAATTGCTATGGCCGAAAGTGGAGAAGCACCCTTTGGCAATCCCTCACAGCTGTCGAGTGTCCAGTCGGGTAGGCGAGGTTACACAGTGAACTGCCAGACTCTGTCAGCGCATCCATGTCTATAGCCTCAGGGCCTTCCTGGGGGCCGGGCGGGGCGCCTGGCACGACCTGGAGGCCGGGCAGAGTGCCTGGCACACCCCAGGGACGAAGTGGAGCTCTGGGGGTGGGGTGGAGCACCTGGCATGCCCTGGGGGCTGGGCAGAGGGCCTGGCATATCCTGGGGGCCAAGTGGAGCTCCGAGGGCAGGACAGAGTGCCAGGCACACCCCAGGGGCCAGGCGGCGCACCTGGCACACCCCTGGGGCCAGGCAAAGTGCCTGGCACGCCCTGGGGGCATTGTGGAGTGCCTGGCACGCCCCAGGGGCCAGGTGGAGCACTTGGTGCACCCCAAGGGCGGGGTGGAGCACCTGGCAAGCTCCAGGGGACGAATGGAGCTCTGGGGGTGGGGCGGGACACTGGCACACCCCGGGGGCCAGTGGGAGGGCCAGACTCGTGTGGGGGGGGTGCTCCCCCGCCAATTCAAGTCCGAGGACTCCCAGACTCTGTCTCAAAGCTGCTCTGCGGGAGACCCAGTCTAGGTCCTCTGGGCTCTCATGCAACCCAAAGGGAGGCCCCTCTCCCCTCAGGCCTCCGAGCTCCCTGCCAACGTGCCTGGTATCCCCTCATAGGCCATTAGTGTCTTTGGAGACTATCCCCTTCCAGCTAGAGAGGTGGGTCTACACCCTAGTTCCATGTCTTTGCCTCATCCCACCACTCAATCTTATTGGGCATTGGGTGCACTTATGATGCTGGGCACAAATGGCGTGAGGTCTCCTCCACCTGTGCTCACTGTGGTAGTCCATGGTGTGTACTAAGTTTAGTTATTAGTTCTTGGAAAGAATTGGAGGATTTTCTCGGGTCTGCTGTGTAGAGTATGTTGTTGTCTCTCAGGCTCCAGGACTGCTGCTTTTCATGTAGCTTGAAACTATGGGTTTGTACATTTTTCATATATACAAGCAATGTGATGTCTCTCTTTACACCATTATTTTTAAAAACTTAGGTTCGAAGGTAAAATGCTGCCTCACCAGCCTGTCTGGTGCTGGCCCTCACCCACAATGTGCTGTCTCCAGGGCGCATGCTCCAATCCTGCACAGCCAGGGTAGGAGAGAAGACGCCTTGTCCAGCTCTCCCCGGGCTTTCAGGAGGGGGATGTGTGACCTCTTTCTCCTTGGATGTGTATGTGATTTATTTCTCCATAGATAAACATGTGTGGTTGTCATTCACATAGTACAGATTATAAATCTATTTATGCTGCTGTGCAGGGCCTGGGACCCAGGAACCCCAGCCAGCCCTGCACAATCCCTGTGCTCCCACCGCCTCACCAGCCGCCTGGAAGAGGCCCAGACAGGCACAGAGGAGGACGGAGGTGGATGGAGGAGCAGTGAGGAAGGCGTCCCTACCACCAAGGGTCAGACAGGAGCAGCAGGAGGCGCATAGCCCAGTGAGGTGGACTCACAGGCTGCACTCCAGAAGCCAAAGCAGCCCCTGGTGGGCGGGGATGCAACTGCCACTGTGTAGGAGAGGTCACTGCCAGGTGCAGAGCCAGGCAAGAAGCATCTGAGCATCTGGCAAAACTATGACTATTATCACTGCAAAGACTGCAACATTTGCTGGGAGTGTGCATATGTTTGGTGTATTCAGGGCACAAACAAGGTTTACTTCAAACAGTTTTGCAGAACCTGTCAGAAATCTTACAACCCTTACCAAGTGCAGGGTATCACCTGTCACAACTGTAGGTGAGCTAGATGTTCATGCCCAGTGAGACTTCTACCACGTGGGCCCCAGGAACCCCCACTGTCAAGACCTGTGTGAGAGATGCACAGGCAGGCACCTGTCCTGTGATGGCACTGGGACTTGGAATCCAAGCGGAAACAAAATATCCAGTGGCCAGAGCAGGAAGTAAAATGGCAAACTCGCCCAGCCCCAAGGCAATAAAATGAAAGCTGCAGCAAGTTACTGCCAGAGCCTAAAGTATCGGCACAGCTCTGCCCAAGCCTGTGACTGGGGGCTGCCGCCTCCTTGGCAGCCATGCCCTCCTGCCTCCCTGCTCGAAGCCACTCCCACCCCCCTGCCTGAGGCGTCCTTCCCCCAGCTCACTGCTGCTTTAGTCCAGGTGCTACAGGACGCACTGGAGTGCCAGACAGAACGGGGGCAGCGGCCAAGGCCGACAGCATGGATGGAGGAGCCTGCATACCTGGCAAAAGGCCACAGAAAGGGCAGCAAGGACAGGGATGAGGGGCTGTGGGGACACACAGGGAACCTTAGTCAAGAAGAAAAGGAGGAGATGGTTGCAGAGGCTGGCAAGGTGGCACAGGACTGGGGCATGAAGAACTCCAGACAGCCAAGAGGATCTGCCAGTGGTGGCTAACCAGTGCCTAGGTCCCAGGGAAGGACAGGATCATCCAACACTTGCCTGGCTGTTCCAGGACCTCACTAACTGGCACTGCACCCTGTGGCACTGCATGTGGCAAGGGTGGTGGCAGGGCCAGGAGGGCAACACAGGCACTGAGTGGCTGGCAACCAAGGCCCGGGTGACCCAGAAGCTGGTGGAACCAGGCAGTGGCAGTGGGGGGCAGAGAGTGAGGGCTGAGCCCATTACCTTTGTGGTAAGCATCTCTGAGGCAGAGGGGTTGCTCACAGTCACCCTGCTGTGGTCATACAGGGTCTGTTCCCTGAGCTCTATGGATTCCTGCAGGATTTCATGCCCCAGGCGCTGCACCAGACAATAAGGCAATAAGCTACTGTTAGGATTGATACTTGCCAAGGAGTGCCTATGTGTGAGTGGTGCTATTCTCCTAACATAATGGCTCTCACCAGTAGCTAAATGGGAGAAGATTCCTTCTCACATTAACCTGACCCTGCAATCAGAGTTCATCTTATGAATAGATGCACATTTTGTCTTGGAGTTTTAGAGCTAATGAATCCAGCTAGCCAAATGAATATGAATGACCTTTTTCCAAGTACATCCCAAGAGTCTTTGTGTGTCTACTCCTAGACATCACACTGATCTTTTTAAGAAGATCCTACGCCTGGTGTGGTAGAGCACGCCTCTAATCCCAGCACTTGGGAGGCTGAGGAAGGCGGACTGTGGTGAGTTTGAGACCACCCTGGGCTACAAAGTGAGCTCAAGGCCAGCCCAAACTACATAGAGAGATCCTGTCTGAAAAAGACAAAAGAAAAAAAAATAAGAGGGATCCTGAAAATTTATTTCAAAGTGTACAGAAAATGGAAATCATGACAGGTTATTCATTTGCGACAGTATTCAGAAACCACAGAAGGCCGCCATGTTGTCCTAATGTCTACAGACGGCACAGGCTGCAACCCTAGAAATCACAAACCAGCCACCATGTTTACTCACAAGTGCATAGAACTAAATGAGTTAAGAGACAACATCATCTCTCTGGTGATAGAAGCAATATTCTTAGCTATAGGACAGGTCATGATAAGAACGGTTTCTTGAAATTTGAGGACTGAAAAAATGACCAACGTAGAACTTGAAGATTCTTTTGGACAGAAGTAGCAATTACCCCAAACTGTTCTGAGTGACCTATTTGTGTACCAGAGCATGCTGTCAGGCTGTATCACTGTATCACGAATTCAGATCTGGAGGAGAAGCTGATTCTACCTTTTGGGGAGCTGGTGCACAGTCCTGTGAGAGTGACACCTTGAGACTGCTCTACGGCCAATAGGATGAGGCTAAACCTAACCTGGGACCAACCAAAGAAATTGACGCAGAAGGCTCAGGAAATAGTAATCAAAATGGAAATTAATTTGCATAAATGACAGAGCATATAGAGATAACTGACAGTTACCAGAACCCTTAAGACAGAGTACAAAGAATATATATGTTCATTATAAAGATTATATTCAATCCAAATTGTTTGATGAGACCTCTATTAATTGATGAAATCTGACGTTAGTCTATTTACAATTATAAATTTCTAAAAATTGTAATAGTTACTATAATTCAATTTGATCTAGAATGTATTTGAGTGCACGCTGATCTTGTAAGACGTTTGTGTGTTCTGTGTGCTTGTCACATATTTTTCATCCTGTGTACAGCTGTTCCCCTTTATTTGGAGCTCAACCATTTTCCTTTTATCATTTGTCTATAATACAGTTTGGATTATAGACTTAAAAGCATGCTGTCTCGAGTTACCAACTGGTTTAAGTAATATCAAGATTGTCTTTCTCACAACTCATCAAAATTAAGATATTTAACCACAATTCCTTAGGGTGAGGAGAAATTATGGAGCATGACTCCAATTGGTGAATAGAGGAGTGGCCAACCTTTATTCATAAATAAGGAGCCTCCAATGATCTCGAGTCTCTCGGGAGACACCCCCAATAATTTGGGCATGGTTAAAAGATAAAGTTTTCCAGAAACAATAAAAAATAAGGTGTTCTCATGAAAGATGTTCTTAGTATGAAACTAAATTAAGAAACAACAATAAAAAAAGTTTTCATATGTGTATGGCAGTTTATTATTGTTACTCTCATAGTGTATTAAAATGTATTCTTGATTCTTGACGTACATGTCCTCCAAAATGTAAAATGAGAGTGTTTATTGTGATAAGACTTTTCTTTCAGATTCAAAACTTTGCCTGTAACAAAAACTTATGTATATCTCATTAAAGGATCACAGATTAGAGAAAAGCTTACGTATTAGAGATGACTGGTTAAAAGGGTTATGTCAAAATGAATATTTAAGTATGTTACAAAATGTCATCATAATTGTCATGTGGCAATGTTATGTATGGTTACTTCTAATATTAATATAAAATATGTAACTATTATCTGTTAACATTCTATAGGGATTTAAATGATAGGACATCCATAGTTTTTAAGAAAATAATAGTTCCAATTTATGTTGCAGGGGACTTTGATATTCGGATAGATGCTAGTATTAGGCTTATTGCTTCCATTATAGGGTAAAGCTATTATGCTTCTCGATGTTTAACAACTGAGGTTTGGAGACCAAAAAATTAGAAAGATAAATGGGCTAAGAGGAAAGCCAGTATTTTGGCCCTAAACTCTGAGGTCAATATAAACCCAGGAGAGAACCTCTACTACAGCATCCTGTAATTCAGGAGAGTCCCTGAGTTTCTGATCAACATTATGGGACCACAGAGGAAAGAGATTCTACAGTGTATAGTGTGCCTAAGGAGAGTCACCTGGAGAGAAAAACTCTCAAGTGTTCACAGAAAGCAACTTGGTAAAGCAATGGCCATGACTCGTGTGGATGGCTGATACAGTGGACCTAAGAGGGCTGCACGTGGTTCCCAGTAATCCTGAGGAGACTTAACTGACCTTAATACATAGGAAAAAGTGATTAATATGGGTCTTGCCTTAACTTGGTCTTAAACATCCAGCAGAAATGTGTAGCCACAAGATGTATAAGGAAGCACTGCCATAGTAACTAGATGCTAGCCTTAAAGGGTGCAAATCACCAAAAACTTGACAATTGCTGGCTAGACTGGCAACTTGCTTCTGTTAGGGATGCTGGGACTGTATTCTCCAAGCATAGCCTTTCCAGCTCATCACTGATCGTTTACAAAGCAGAGAAGGGAGAGATGTGGCGCAGCTGAAGCTGGAAAGTAATCACCCACGCGGGACAAAGCCGGCCCGAGAACAGAACACGGAGCGCCTCCAAGCAGTGAACAAGCCGCTGGAGCTTGTTTACTGATTGCTGGGCAGAGGCTGAAACTGATCCTGTCGAAGGTATAAGTAAACGCTCTGCTGCTTCTGGGCAGCTCCCGCTCTCCCCTCAGGAGAGGGCCTCTGCCTGACCCCAGCTTCTCGTCTATTTCCCTCATTCTCGCCGCTGTTCCTTTCCGGGGTACAGCAAGAACCCAACGGATCCTTACATTCTAGGTATGAGAATTCCACAATTACACATTTTTTAAAATTTCAGCATGGGGATCTCAGTATGTTTCCTGGATTGGCCCCAAATTCCTGGGCTCAAGCAATCTCCTTGCTTCAGCTTCCTGAGTAGCTGGATTTCACACATGCACCACTGTGCCGGCATCGCAGGTTTAAGAAACTTCAGAGCAGTTCCCAATTCAGCAGGCCTGTGTCCTCATAGCTATAACCAATTTGCATACAGCATGCTCACAAACTCGTGGCTGCAGACGTGTAGGAGTTGCAAGAACTTTCAGTGCCAGCACTTCTGAGTTCTTACCTCAGGAAATCTAACGAGATGGAGCTTCTCAAAAGCAGTCTCTGAAGCCCCAGGGAAGCACCTGTATGCTCTGAGAGCGGGCAGCGCCTTCAGTGTTGGCACTGGTAAATGTGAGACGGAGACGGGAGACTGGCTCACCACCTATCACTTTGACTGTAGCTTCCATCTGCCACTCACCGCTGCGCCCCTGCGTCCGCTGAGCCCATTCTTCACCTGCTCTTCAGTTGGTCCTTGTTACTCTGTACTAAAACAGGAGGCACACCTGTTTGTCATTGCCCTCACAGGTGGTTGACCCTGCAGCTCAAAGTGAGGGATGGGGCTTGGCTTGAGGAGCCTTCTCCCCCTAGAATCAAAGGATGTGCTCTTCTGAAGCCGGCAACCCCAAACGGGCAGCCTTGAAATGTGTGACTATATGCATACAAGGATTTTACAGAGAAGCAGTTCCTTGTAATAGTGAAAACCTGCTGAGCATGGTGGCACACACCTGTGATCCCAGCACTAGGGAGGCTGAGGCAGGAGACCACTGTGAATTCAAGATCAGCCTGAACTCTACAGTGAGACCCTGTCTGAAAAAACAATACTGAAAAACTGAAATGAATCACAACCGTGGAATGGCTAGTGAATTTGGACACATTTACAAAGTTAATATGGTACAATGACCTACATGGAAAATTCATGGACTTTTTGGACACCACAGAGGTACACAGTCAATGTCTTTAAAATTTTTTCTTCTAATTTCATTATACACATTTAGTTAACGGAAATGGTTGTGGAAACATATCAACACAGGATTTACATATAATCTTATTTGGGGTATGTACACGAATAGCAAAAAGCTGTGATAGTTTACCAAATGCCAACAGTGTTTGTGGGTGATTTTAAGCTGTATTTGTCTAGGCATGGTGGTGCACACTTTAATCCCAGCACTCGGAAGGCTGAGGCAGGAGGATCACCCTGAGTTCAAAGCCAGGTCGGGCTACAGAGTGAGTTCAAAGCAGCCTGAACTACACAGTAAGACCTTGTCTCAAGAACCAAACTCACTTAGCTCATCTGTAAAATCTAGGTCCTCTGCAGCTCACATACTGTTCTTTTGAAATAAAGGGGAAATGCTGGCTCTCAGCATACTTGGTTCAGTGCAGCTTTGTGCCTCTGTGTCTGGTGGTCACGTCCTCCCTCCCCAGTCATGGGCTGAGATGCAACTCCAAGTGGGGGCCACAGAAGAGCAACACAGCAACCTCCAGAGCCACATGGGATATGCAACGAAATCTGACCACAGGAGACACCGCACTTAGTAATGTATCTCCCAAACGACAAAACAAGCATTACTTCTTCACTGTTGTTTTCGCCCTAACCTGTTGTTATGGTTGATACATTGTGTCAACTTGGGGAATCTGGAGGTTTAACTGAGTGATTCAGCAGGAAGCTGGGATGCTTCCTTTGTAAACATCCTGAGCCTGTGGAAGAGGAGGGCATGGAGATTGTGTGAGAGGTTCACGACCCCTGGGTGGGGGCAGGCTGTTTACAATGTAGGGGAGAAAAGGAGGCTGCTGGCAGCCATTCCTCCCTTTTGGCTGGTTGGTTTTGCTGTGCTCTGCTGCCCTGAACAGTTTGCCCTCTGCCATATGCTACTCTGCCTCAGAACCAGCCAAATATGGACTGAAACCGCCACAAACTGTAAGCTAAATAAACCTTTCCTTTCTTCATTTTGGGTGTTGGGTATTTTGTCTCAGCAACAAGAAAAAAGTAACCAAGACAGAATTTGGTACCAGCGGAGTGGGGTCGTTGCTTTGACTATACCTGACTACGTGGTTTAAGAGCCTTTGGAAATGGCTTGTGGGAAGAGTTTGGAAAGGTTCGAAGATGTCGCCCAAAAGAGATTCACTGTAATGCCTTCGGCTGTTCTGTATGGGAGATTCTGGTCAGAGTTCAGAAGACAAGAAGGCCAATGGAAATTCTGCCAGTAAAGACTGGGTTAGGAAGGTTTCTGTTGGAAAGGACTGCATTTGCTGTTGGACTCCAGACGATGTATGTTATGGCTTGGCAGAAAGTTTGTCTGCATTTTACTCGTGTCCAGAGACTTTGCCTAAGACTGAGATTAAGGGCAGCAGTGAACTGATTAATCTGGCAAAAGAAATTTCAAGGCAGTCGAATACTGGGGCAGTGGCATGGCTATTGTTGGCAGCTTCTAGCTAGATCTATATTGAGAATCAAGAGCAAAGAGCCCAGCAGGATGATTTAAAATGTTGTGAGTTTGGCCAGAAAGGAAGCTCCAGTAAAACTGTGGACTGCAAAGATAAGGCTGAGGTGATCTCTATTGCTATGAGGGACCAAGAGAATGGAAAAGATGGCCTGAGGGCATCACAAGCAGCAAGTCTCCACCCTTTGCAGCCTCAAAATTGCAAGGGTGAGAGACCTTGCCTTGAGAAGGAAACCAGAGAGTGCCATGTTTCAGAATGGCAGCGGCAGCTGCACCAGGTTCCAGAATGGAGGCAGCATAGAGAATTTGTTCCTCAGCATTGGATTCAGTGTGCCCAGCGATCCAGGCACTCGACCCCTATGGCCAAGAGAGAGAAAAGTTTGGCTACTGCTCCGGGTGGCAGCAGACCTTGGCATCATCCACGTGGCCCTGGCTTTAGGTGCAAGGAAAATGCAAGAGTTCTGAGGTTAAAGAGGCTTCCGCCCAGATTTCAGAAGGCCTGGGAGGCCAGGCAATGTGCTGCTGAGAGGGCAATATGTGAGGCTGTGAGTGTGAAGCAAAAGGTGCCCTGGAGACCTCAGAAGTTTAGAAAAGACAGGACCGTGGATCACCTAAGGAAAGCTGCAAAGAGGGAGCAAAGCAAGCCTAAGAGAGAAGCCGTGCGAGCTGTAACCACCAGAAGTGTCATAGGGATGGACTCATGGAAGCCCTTTGGAGCTCACAACATGCCACAAGTTGCTTCAGATGCTGGATGTGGAATTACAGGACAGAATGTTAGCCCTGCTGGATTTTGGAACTTGTTTGGTCCCAATGCTCTATAACAGGGTTGGTGCCTTTTGGAATGGTAATGTTTATTTTGTGCCTTTAAATGTTGGAGGTGTTTAATTTTCATTTGTATGGGGGAAAAATGTTACTGTTCTAATATAAGCATGTCTTTGTATCTGGAAACTGGTTTAAAGAAATGTGTCTGATTCCCAATGACAAGGGGTGGAATGTTATGGTTGATACATTGTGTCAACTTGGGGGAATCTGGAGGTTTAATTGAGTGATTCAGCAGGAAGCTGGGATGCTTACTTTGTAAACATCCTGAGCCTGTGGAAGAGGGCATGGAGATTGTGTGAGGTTCACGACCCCTGGGTGGGGGCAGGCGGTTTACAATGTAGGGGAGAGGGCTGGGGATATAGCTCAGTGGAATAAGTGCTTGCCTAGCAAGCGCAGGGTCCTGAGTTCAATCCCCAGTACCGCAAAAATAAATAAATAAATAAAATACAATGTAGGGGAGAAAAGGAGGCTGCTGGCAGCCATTCCTCCCTTTTGGCTGGTTGGTTTTGCTGTGCTCTGCTGCCCTGAACAGTTTGCCCTCTGCCATATGCCACTCTGCCTCAGAACCAGCCAAATATGGACTGAAACCGCCACAAACTGTAAGCTAAATAAACCTTTCCTTCCTTCATTTTGGGTGTTCGGTATTTTGTCTCAGCAACGAGAAAGAAGTAACCAAGACACCTGTAATACTGCTGAGTCAGAAAGGCTATTCAGGGCAAAGCAAAGGACCTTAAAGAGCACTTGGCCAGTGGCCTCAGTGGCACACACTTGAATCCCAGCTACTTGGGGGAGGAGGTAGGAGGATCCTAAGTTCCACCTTGACAACACAGTGCAACCCCATCTCAGAATAAAAAGTGACAAGAACTGGGTATGGCTCAATGGTGCAGAGCTTGCCTATCATGTGGGAGGCCCAGGTCTCATTCCCAGTACTGAGAGGAGAAAAAAAGGGAAGCCAGAAGAGGAGGTAATCCATGTTCTCAACAACTCAACATATATGTCAGTTCCAACTTACAAAAGACTGAGCATAAACTCATAAGAAAATACTATGTGAGCCAAGCAAGGATGCTCACACTTATAATCCCAGCACTCAAGAAGCTGAGGCTGGAGGACTGCTGGGAGTCTGAGGCCAGCCTGGACTATAGAGAAAGACCCTACCTCAGAAAAAAACCAAAAAAACCCACAATACTATGTGAAATAGAGCTGTCCTAAGATAAAGCACACAAACAAGAGTCTATTTAATAAAAATATTTAATGCTGCCAAAAAGTATAAAAATACAATAGGAATGGCAGTACAATACAAAGCACTCTGTCCTCATTTCTTTCTTTGATGTCTTTCTGCATGCCTCACGCATCAAAAATGCATAGTAATGCAGCAAAGTTGAGGTTCTGGAAGTCTTCTGCTGGTGGGTTCCTCGTCCCTGATGTGAAGTTTACTTTGTAAACAGACAGTCGTGAGGCAATCGAGGGCTAGCAAGCCTCACTTCAGCTCCGGAGTGGGCTTTGGTCTTGCTCTGCACATCAATGGTTCAACATTTATAGCTGCAGAATATTCGCAAGTCATGAACATTTAGGTGTCTGTCAATCTTGGCCTAAAACATAAAATAAGAAGTCATCTATTCAATTCGCAGTTACCAAAGGCACACTACACAGACCACAGACACAACACAACTAATGATGTGCTACACAGGCCACTGGATGCCACTCCCTGGCACATGGGCCACAGCGGTTCTAGTTCCCAGTCAGATACCTGTGGGTCTGATTCTCAATTGAATTCGTGGTGAGATCTGTTACTGGCTTCTCCAAGAACTGGTAACTGAACTTTTAAGGTCATCCTGTTTGGTCCAGAAATGACCTGTATGTAAGATACCGACAGATGGGTTTAGAAACAATGTGGCCCCAAGAATTTAGTGAGAGGACCTGCTGCAAGCTAGACCTACCCATCCTGTGTGAGACTGCTAAAAATAGCACCATGGTGGCATCTGGACACCAAGGTGACCTGCATCTGTAAGTGACAGGCTGGTAGCAGCTGTGCTCTGTCCTAGAGGACAGCACCACTGAGTACAGCTGCAGAGCTGAGGCCCTGGGAGAGAAAACAGATGGACAGTAATGGTCAGATTGTATTTTAATGCCAAAAGTAAAGCCGTGAGCTCAACAAGCGACAGACAGAGGGGATAACTACTGTAAGGGGCTGCAAAGTGTGTGATGTTATTTCACAATTATTTGGAAAGAACTCAACTTTTCGGGGAGGCAATGCTATTTCCAGTCCTCTCTACACAAACACACACACACCCTAACTCTAAACATGTGTCAGTACTGTATCTCCACATACATAAACAGGAAATAGAAACCAGAGGCACACAATGTAGCCGATAAAAGAAAAAGTCATGTCACCAACAGCTCCCCACGCTGACAGTGGCGCCTGCTTCCCCTGGCTCATGCTTCTGAGGAAGTCACCTGCACCAGAGCCCACTGCAGACCCTGGCCTGCTCCTCCGGTGCTGGTGAACAAATGCCCGTCACCAGGAAGGTGACTCATGTGCAGTCACAGAGCCGAGCGGGCATCACAAAACCTTGGGGCACTGGTGGGGCTGGGCTCTTCGTGGCTCCAGTGCTGCGCAGTATATGCATTTCCCACACGTCCTGAGGCTGCTCTTTCCAGAAGCCAGGGACGCATCCACAGGGGATGTGATGTGGATTGGTTCAGAGGATACACGGATGTTCCTAGACTTCTCTTTCTGTGGTCGTTCAAACTATTTCATGGTTTTTGTTGTTTTACTTCAAAAATAAAGAGGGTGACTCTGGACTTTAACAGGTAAGGGTGGTTGTCTGTTATTCTACCACTTAAGTACTTGGCTTCAGGCTTCCAGTCCTCCCAGGAAGCAGGAGGCATGGCCTCACTGAACACAGCCTACAGTTCACACTCCAGCTCTGCCACACATACTCTGCGGCAGCTCAGCTCAGCTTTTCCATCTGAAAATGGATGGTGCGGGCCCAGGGGAGGGTTCATATACTAGACTGGCCAGCAGGGTTTAAGTGTCCAGCACACCAACTGCCCCTCCTGGCTGGATGTTAAGGAGGTGTTTGCTGAGAATGAGTCACTTATTTTAACAACTCAGATTTTTAAAAATTCTTTTGTTACTTCTTTGGAATCATTCAGAGGGCTGACTGTTTCAGAAGCCTTATGTGCAAGACCAAAAAGGCAAATGGACTGCATTTCAGAGCATTTGCTGTTCACTTGCATGGAGTTCTGCTATTTTACTTAAGGCATAGTGGGTTCAAACAGACCAGACGGCAGGACTGGGTGCCCAAGGAGCTGTCCCCACACTGGGGACAGCCGGTAAGCTCAGTGACGACTGCTGGGTCCAGAAAGTCCTCACACTCATCCTGAGGGACAAGCTCTCCCTTAAGAGCAGCTTACTCTGTTTTCTCTCCTGAATTTAAAACTTAGGAATTTAAAATACTATCAGCATCACATGCCTGAAAAATTGACACCCAAATTAGAGCAATAAAAAAGTCTCCATAAAGACAGAGCAGTTCCATACCCATGCTCTCCTATAGCAGCCAGTGCAGAGCAACAAACTCAGATAGTGCCTTGTGCTGGGCAGTGTCCTCATGGGGACTCCCACACCCATGTAGAGCCTCCAAACCAGCACAAGCAGTTCCCAGGCAGAGACTCTCGCTCCCCCCAACCCCAGCCCAGAGAGGCAGAGCCCCTGAGAAGCCATCATCACCTGCCTGTGACAGGCTCAGAGAGGTGAAGAAGAGTCAGCAAATGGCCGCCAGGCCTGCAAGTGTCACAGCAGGCTGAGGTACGGCCCTCTCCCCAAGGAGGTGCTGCTGCGCACAGCACCCTAGGTGTGAGGCGAATTGAAATCCGCCCAAATCGTGGAACAGGTCAGTGCCACTGCACACCATCCCGGCAGTAACCAAGGCTGGACTCACATCATGAGAAGAAATACTGATTTGTTTCATTTATCGCATTCCATGCCCTTGTCACCCAGTCACCTGAAGTCAGTTCAAGAGGATTCCCCAGCTGCTGTGGTAGGAAAAGCCGGAAGACCAGACATCTTTGCAAAGCTCTCAGTTTGGAGCTCAGACAGGCACAAGGATGCCAGACAAGGGTGGCCTCACACACATTGTGCAACAGCTGGAAACCATGGCTGCCACACCCACTGTGGGCCAGAGT
Source organism: Dinomys branickii (assembly GCA_004027595.1). Taxonomy (NCBI): domain Eukaryota; kingdom Metazoa; phylum Chordata; class Mammalia; order Rodentia; family Dinomyidae; genus Dinomys; species Dinomys branickii. The sequence continues at coordinate 52,325 of PVLD010001787.1, read as the reverse complement.
GTGTGTAGCACTCGCTGAGACCTAAAACTGTGGTTCTCAGGGGAAGTGAACAGACACACACACACATACCCATCAGCATCTGGCTCAAGATGACATTCAAAATTCCCTGTTTAAGGTTCATAGCTAAAGGTAAAAACCAAGGAGACTAGATGGTTGCTGTATCTGAACAACAACCAGGCAGGCAAATTCAGAAATGCAGGCATTCATTAAATAACGTATGTAACAGTCCATAAAAATACTCACTGTCAGTCTTTAAGTTACGTAGAATGTAGTCAGGGAAGCTTTTCTAAGAGGAAAATGGGTTTGCGGTCTTTGACAATTTCTAATTCTAGAATGCACTACACACAGATTTTGCAATGCTAGCACCAGAAAAGCAGTAATGCCATTCTGTCTCACAGGCCCAAATGACACCCTCGGCCATCCATAAACACATGTGACAGCTGGGAGGGATCAGCTCCGGAGTGCATACAGAGAGCACTGCCGTGGCTGGAGCCAGCACCAGGAGCTGCGAAGTGTGTGGTCTGGGCCTAGCTGCCTGGAACTGCTCTCCAGATGGCCCTCAGCGCTGGGCGAAGACAGTGCGTGCAGGTGAGGTGTGGGTTCTCACCACCTCGCTCACAGCCAGAGCACCCGTGAGCGGACACTCAGCTCTGTTCTCTCCTCCGCTGCTCACCCCTCGGTATGAACACTAACACACAGGTCTCTGCGCTGTTCGCAAGTTCTCTGTGCATTTTTATACTTTACTTTTAAAAGGCTTTTTAAGAATACAGGAAAGGGTGTTACTTGCATTTTCCACGTGGAGAAATTGAACGTGGAGAATTGGGCCTTGACACTTCCTTTACGTGCAGGCAGAGCCAAGGCAGAACTGGCCATGTTGGACGGGCATCTGCCAGCAGCAGCAGCCCCCACACGCTAAGGGGGCACATTGGAGACCCTCTCCTGGGAACCATAACCTGCCACTGACGGAAAGGCGAAAATCACACCCCTGTCCCTCACTGGGTCTCAAAGGGCCAGGCTGATGCTCATGGGCACTGCCACCTACTGAGTGTGCTTTTCCTAACTCACACCTGGCAGCCACGAAGAGTGGCTCTGGCAAAGCCTGACACTACTGGAAGCTCCTGCTGTCCACACCACCCTCAGTGACATGTGCAGTACCTAGCAAGGCGCAGCCCTGGGAGGCAGGCAGCACAGCAGAGGTGCAAAACCCAAGCATGCTCATCTGCTCGTGCAGGCGCAGGGCACAGCCCCACCGGGATTTGCTTCCTGTAAGAAGTCTCTACCTTTGTGTTCAAACACGGCTCCTCAGTCGGAACCTTAGTAAGACCTGCCTGCCTGAGCTGCAGAGTAATACACAAAGATAAACTGAGGCAAACCCGAAAGAAAGATTTTACACCAAAGACGCCTTGAAACCTGAGGCCCCAGTGGCCAACACTCGGCTGAATGCGGACATAGGACTTGGCCTTCTCACCTCCTCTCCACTGCGAGGTCTCAAGACTTGGCCCCTTGGGGACCCTATTTAGTATGCACTCACTGCGCCTGCACCACGTTCACCCCTCCAGTGTCCGGTAACACAGCCTCTAGGGAGGCTGCTCTGGTCAGCGCAGGGCCTACACTAACAGTTTTCAAGCAGGAGCTGCCTCCTGTTACATAGTGCAGCCTCATCAGCATCCTGCATGGTGTGCGAGACACAGCAGAGATGCCAAGGTCGAATCAAGGTTGGCAGTTTGGGGTCCTTCTGGCCTCCTCCTGGAAATCCAGTGCACAGAGTCTGGAAGCCACTGAAATAATGCATGCGCTCTATGCTCCTAGCAATTAAGTTTATGTCAACTACTTAAGTAACACCAAAAGGAGTGCTACAATCCACAGAAGCTAGCAGTGAAGTGAGCAGTTAAATTCAGAAGACAACATGCTTTACAAAAATACTCATCAAGAAGTTAAAGGGACAATGTAAAGTTCACACATCATCATACTATTTATTGAAGTAGAAAGAACTTGAAATTTTTCACTTCAAAACTCCAGTCTGGTGAACTGAAATCATAGGTCATAAAATGCTGCCTTTCACTTCCTAAATCACAACTTACCCCAGTTATAAGTGAAGGTGATTACATTAAAATTTTCTCCAAAAATGAACACACTGGTCATGTGCTTTACAGAAACCAATTTCTTTACAAAGTCTTCACTCACTCTTACCTGACTTTCTCAGCCAAGAGAATTTCCCTTCAAAGGTATTTCTAGGAAAAATTTGTTTCATATTCTTTTAAAAACTGTAAAACATACAGGAAATCCAAATATGTAGTAGGAATTGCTTATTCAGAGTTATAACTGCTTATACCAAACTTCTCTAGGAAAAGGGAAAATGTATCCAGTACAACTGAATCAACATACAATTTATTTTCTTAGGGCAACATTTTTTTAAATTGAGCTTTTAAAAAGTACATTTAACTACAAAAGTAAGATTAAATAGGTACTTATAAAAAATATTTACCCTGAAACAGTTATGTATATAAAGTCTTGATGCCCATGTCAAGAGTACATTATACATTAAACATATTTAATGGTCATTTTCTTTCCATTAATAACATAGATAAAACCACAATATTTATTGCTTATATCAAATGCAGGTTAACAGATAGCCTTCAAAAGCGAATCCTTGCAATAAAGGATTTCTCAATGTTGGTCAGGTGAAATACCACGCTGGACATGTGTGAATACAGCTGCGCAGTGTACCAGTTTTTAACAAACACAAATGTCTTTATTTGAGACAGCGATTTACAGTTTGGCTTTCAGAGGAACCTGCAGTGGCGAGTCCTGAGGTGTTGGGCTGTCTGGTGAGGCTGAGCTGACCGCACCATGGGGATCTGGGGTCAGCGTCTGCTGCTAAGAGAAGAACCCCTGTGATCAGCGCAGCGCGGCCAGCTGCTCGTGCAGAAGCGTGTGGGCGGCAAGGTTTACTTACAGCACAAACTGCTGAAAGAGCAGTGTCCAGCTAACCACAGCGCCAACCAACACGACTGACAGAACCCCGATCTTAGTGAGAATAGGGTGCCAATATAACCACCTTTTTCTTCTTCGTTCAGTCTCATTTAGCCTCTGTTTCATCTGTTGCACCTTCTGAGCCGTGGATGCCTTTCTGTCCTCTCGAATGCGTTTCCGTGCAACACTGTGAACAGAGGAAAACACATGGGAGGAAGAAGCTGAGAGCAGGGCCAAGCCGCGCCACTGTGTTCAGTGTACACAGAAACATGTACATCCAGACAAAAGTATGTTAAAATGCTTGTTATCTGCTATGTGTACTAGGAGAGTTCCTATTTTATTGTCCTATTTTCCTCTTTAAAAACGCTTTCAGGCTTGGTGTGATGGCACATATCTGTAATCCCAGTGCCCAGGAGGGGAGGCGGGAGGATCACTGCGAGTTTGAGGCCATCCTGGACTACACAGGGGGTTCAAGGCCAGCCTGAGCTACAAAGTGAAACCCTGTCTAAAAAGAAAAGTTTCACTCAATAAGAAATTGTTAGTATGGGGCTGCACCTTCGGTTTGAGAAACTGCTTTGCAGACTACTTGATAATGAAAATTCAGAGAAGCAAGCACTGCTCGATTTCTTTGAAAGCTGAGACTCAGTTGATAAGAGTATTTCATTAGGGTCTCTAATGCAGTACCACCAGTATTAAAGCGTATTGGGTCTGAGCAGTGAAGCTGCCCCAGTTCTTACTTTAGCTGCCCCTCCTGTGCCTTCCTCCTTGCTCTCTCCCCAGCCTGCTTTCCTGAGCCTCCTTACTTACGTGACCGGGCCCTCCTCAACTTCCAAACGTGCACCCACCTCGTCTGTCTCAGAGAGAATAAACAAGAGAAAAGCACCACCTCTAAGTGGATAGGTATGTGCATGCACTCCACAGAGTGAGAACAGGGTGAGAACAGGGTGAGAATAGGGTGCCAGTGTAACCTTTTTGTGAGAATAGGGTAGGTGCCCACACCTCCTGAATGACCTCACTAATCCTCCGCACTATAAAAGCTCAGACAGAGGAGGGGAGCACACCAGGACTGCTCAAAGGCTGTGGGGTGTCTTTAAAACAAAAACCCTGCCCCTGACACACTAAGGACCCTGTCACAGCTGTGTCTAGACCCCCCGAAAGCCTCATGTGGTCATAAGTGGGGCTTTGTCAGAGGTGACTGCATCCAGAGTATGTGTCACTGGGATCAATTCATGGTGCCACGCCAGGCTCCAGGGCACTAGGATTAAGGGTGTTAGTACCATCTGCCTTGAGCAGCCTGGATGAAATATAAGAGACAGGAAGAGCATGGCTGCCCCTTGTTCCTTTGCCTGCCATGAACTGTTTCCCTTCTGCCATGTGCCAGCCCGCCTCGGAGCTGGCCGATTATGGACTGGAACCACCACAAAGGTGAGCTAAATAAACCTCTCCTCCTTTAACTTTGGGTGTTGGGTATTTTGTCTCAGAAAAATGAGAAAAGTAACTAAGACAGACCCCAAGTCAGCTACCAGCTTATTCTTGGTTCTAGACCAGCCGAAGAAAGGCATTAAAAAACCCAACACCACCAGGAATATAGAACTCTTATCACTGAAAAAGGGAATTTAAAACACTGTTTGTTCCTAATTTTTTTTTTATTTGGTTACTAGGAATTGAACTCAGGACCTTGCGCGTGCCAGGCAGGCGCTCATGCCACTGAGCTATATTGCCGGCCCCTCTTCCTGATTTTAAATACACTTAAGGTGAAAGAAGGAAAATAGCCAAGTTTACGTTGCACTTGTAATCTAAAACTAATGAATAGTAGCAAGTAAGAAATGACATTGCCTAATCATGTGAAATTATTCAAATATAAAAACACATGTACCATATGCAGAGATGTCAGCTCTCGCTGGGTGTCAAGCACAGAGCCCACACCCTGCTTGGTGCTAAGCACACACTACACTAACCCCGGCCCAACCTGTGCGCAGGATCTCTATGCTAGGAAAACAGAAGCAAAGCCATAAAGGGAGTGAGTCCTTGACTGTCTTCATGGAGCCCCCATGACCCCTGTCTACCAAATATGAGTAACATAAAGTCACTGTAGGACGTGTATGTCACAAAAGGAAAAGACAGTCGTTTGGTGACACAGAAAGAGGGAGCAAAGAATTCATTCACCTACTGAGGGAATTATATTCTGCAGCATCCAGTACTGGCTTTCCAACCTGTCTGAGATACACAGAACCCTAGACTTGTGTCTTTTTAACTTAAAAATTTTAAATAGTTCTTACACTCATAAGAATAAAAAACCCAAAAGTATAAAAGGAGATTTTATGCAACTTTGAGGAAAAAGATTCTTTTCTTTCTTCGGTAATGGAATCATATGTACTATTTTACGGTCTTACTATGAAAAGAGTACTGTTCACCAGTATGCACGGCAGGCACTCCCAGCACCTGTTTTCTGCACTGCACCGTTTAGCATTTAGCATCCCACTCTATTAATGTTTCCACGCAAGCAGCACTGTTTCCTCAACTGGTTTCTAATACCCCCACCCAGTACTGGGAATTAAACCCAAGGCCTTTGCAACGAGGTATAGCCTGACTTATTTTTGAGACAGGATCTAACTAAGTTGCCCAGGTTGGTCTTGAATTTGTGATCATCCTGTCTCCACCTCCCAAGTGGCTGGCAGTACAGGAGTGCACAATTATATAGCCCAGCAGTACTGGCTTTTTAATAGGGTTGAAAGCATTTTGAGAGTGACCATGTCATCATCTATATGAAAACGTCTAAGTAATAATGCATGAAATGCATGTTAGTTCTGGAAACAAAGAGTCCACACTGCTCACACCCTCTAGGCCTATTCCCCTGCGAAGCAATGCAGGCAGCTCACCTCTCGTTGCTCCCCTCCACAGGGTCCTGTGTCTTAGAGGACAGCCCCGCACACCTGTCCCCAGGCAGCTGCTCCTCCTCGGGACCTATTCTGTTCCCATTGTACTTCTCCGTCACAGCTCTGCTTGGCAAATGGTCCAAAGCAGGAGATAAGTCTTCCTTAGAGAGCTCTTTCCACCGTTTCTAGGTAGGGAAGATAAGGTAGAAACAGATGTAAACACTAAAAATTCAGTAAATAAAAAAGAATTCATGAAAGTATTCAAGTGAAGAAAACCTTCCAACGGCAACAGATGAATAGAAAGGTATCTCACCATCCCACAGCACTATAAAATATGCATATTTTAAGCTCAAGCTTTTACAAGAACAGCATTTAACAGTTGTGTATATCACTATGTATCCTAATACAGCTATCTTAATAAAACGTAGTGGGTCTACCTATTTGAGACAAACTACACTACAATCTCACTAGAACACTAGTCACAGTAAGAAGATTTTAACAAAGGTTGAGACGGCCATGCACATATTCTGGCATCACCTAGGTCCTTGCCAGCATCCAGTCTCAGCAAGAACAAACCGGTATTTCCAAGCAGTTCTTTAGGATGCCAGAGAGCAGCTCCTAACAGCCAGCCCACCACTGGACCAGAGACGGGCCAGCAAAGACAAGGACTCAGACCAAAGGAGGGGACATTTCTGTTTCCTCCTCCCTGGTGATCCTGCAGACTGCTATGGAATTGATGAGGCAGTCTGTGAAAGGCCTGGTGTCAGGAGAGCAAGTGTTAAGTTTCCTGTGCCTTTAAGCCACAGTTCCTGGGCCAAGGTCAGAGAAAGGGTCACCCTGGGTCCCTGCAAATGAGAACAATGGCAACTGTCCTGGCCTGAGAAGAATGGCCCAAGCCTGGACCATGGGACCCAGGGCCATCAAGTGCTAGGAACACAGCTACCATCCATCACAGCCAACAGTGGCAGTAGGGGCCGTATCACCAGGGACTCAGACACTAGCCCCAAATGAGTGTCGGGACATGCAGACCCCTGGGATCCTCGCATAGAAGCCAGGCGCCTTGTGTCTAATTAAAAAGGAATGCTCATGTGCTGCCCGGACGGACACAACACCATGGTGCCTGCCTCCAGGAATTGGCGAGACACTCACTCCCTAGAGTTACTTCTTCACCGAAAGGGTTCCCTTAACCCTTGTACATTCAGGTTTTTTTTTAATCCCTGGAAAATCCACTCAGACACCAGATTAACTTGTTTCTTATGTCTCATTATCATCAAGCAGCAGAAGAACTACAAAGAAAAAAAGGCTTTCACCTCACTCCACCTTTCCCAGAAACAGCTGCTTTGCTCAGCTGTGTAGTTCACGTGTCTCTGGTGTCGTGTGACAGCTGACTTACAGAAGACTCTGGGTGTGACATCCTACCATCTGCTGTGTCTGGAAGACAGGGAGTCACACACTGTGGGACGCCTGGCTAGAGGGTGAACTCTGAGACCAGGTTGGGGAGGAGGTGACCAACCTTGGGGATAGGTGCCTCAGAAGGCGAGAAGCAGAGATGCCACAGAGCAATGCAGCAATGGTCTAGCCCCAAGCCAGCCCAAAAAGAGCGTGGTGCTGCCGTGACTGGATGGCCGCTTCTAAGAGGCAGGCCTCTCACTTTTGCTGTCAAGCCAGTTTTCTTTCTTCGAGTTTTTTTTTTGGTACCAGGAATTGAACTCAGGGCCTTGCACTTGCCAGGTGGGAGCTTAGGCCACTGAGCTACAACCCCAGCCCTCCTTGTTTAACATTTTTGCTCAGTGCTCCAAACAGCACTGCCAACAGTGAAGAAGATACTTATTGAGCACCTGCTACGGCCCCACTGGGCTCAAACCCTGTGCACCCTGCCCCACAGCCTTAGGAGGCAGGCCCTGCTCTCACCTCCTCCTGCAGATAAGGGCAGCTGATGCCTAGCAGGCCAGAATTTAACCATAGCCTGGGAGACCACCCTGCAGCCCTCATATGACAACCTGTGACTCAAAGAGGCCACCAATCTCAGCCACTGGACAGTGCAAGTGTCATACCGTCTCCAGACCAGAGTCTCCAGTCTTCACTGAGACCCAGTCACAGCAACGTGGCCTTACTCTTGCATAACTTTTAACAATGTCAATAAATGAGGCAACGCCAAAACCCATGTCCTACTGGACCACTTCCAGAACATGCTACAAATTCAGGATCTGTCAGCAAGAGAAGCACTTGGCAAAGGGGTGGGCGCAGTCAATGCTAGTCAATTAAAAAATAAAATGCCAGCAATGACATCCTGCCTGTCTCTGTGCCCACGTGAAGAGGCACACTCAGGTCACCTGCTGCTGCCCAACTCTAGTAGTGGCAGAGCCAAGAAATGACACCTCACTACAAGGCACAGGGACGCCACCTCAGCTGCACCCACAAATGTGCTTGAATCTCAGCCCCATACTGTGAGGAGTAACACCCCACCCCAGCCTGTAGCCTCCAGCATATCCATTTCTCCCATCCAGAAAAGCAACTCAGAGGCAGATGATGTTGTTAAAAGTAGTTGGAATTTTTTTTTTTTTTTGGTACTGGGTACTGAACTCGTGACCTTGTGCTTGTGGGTAGGCACTGTGCCACTGAGATATATCCTCGGCTCAAGTAGTTGCAATTTCAAAGTAGTATAGTATCACTCACACCTAAGCAGATCTAACAGCCAGCTATTGACCTCTCCACATCAGTTCTCAACTGCCAAACCAGACGATCACTATGGAGGTCACTGTCATTGTCCACACAGAAGTCTATGCAAAACACGCAATGCTAGTAACAAGGGTCTGTACTCATGCCTGACCTTGTGCAGAGGCAACACTTACCTAGGCAGGTCAAAGCCACTGGAGTTTTCTGTGAATGAGTATGTGCTATATAGTTACATACATATATTTACTGACCTAAGGTATGATCATTTCAGGTGTACAATAACAGCTTTCCTTTGTCTCTACAGGTCAGAAATAATTTTATATTCACATATGCAGGTATCTTCACAGAAAGACCAACAAAAACACCACACTCACACAGACACACACGGAAGCTGCATTAATTTTAGACAGAACAGACTTCAAAGCAAGGGAAGTTACCAAGGGAAGCGGGACAATGAGAAAGGGGTCAACTCTACAAAGAGACATCGAAGTCCTCACTGTGTACCCACCCCACTGCAGAGCATCAACTATGAGATGCAAAAACTGTAAGAACCCAAAGAGAAACAGGAACAAATGTTTATAAGCTGAAAACTTTGACCCCCTTCACCAGAACTGAGCCGATGAGCCAGACAGTGGTCCACAATGATAGGAAGAAGCTGACATAATCATTATATAAGTGGCGCCTCTAAAATCCTTCACCCACTGAAGCAGAACACACATCTGCCTCCAGCTTATGAAATGGCCAACAAGAAAGACCACATTCTGGCCATAAAACACACTTTTAAAAGCACAGAAATCATGTAACAGCTCCTCCTGAGCTACAGTGGAATTAAACTAGAAAAACAAAAGCTAAATCCCCAAGCACACAGAAATTTAAATAATATACTTTTTCTTCTTCTTCTTCTTCTTTTTTTTTGGTCTTTTTGAGACAGAGTCTTGCTATGCAATTCAGGCTGACCTTGAACTCACTTTGTAGCCCAGACTGGTCTCGAACTAGCAAGATCCTCCTGCCTCAGCCTCCTGAGCACTGGGATTATAGGATTGAGCCACCACGCCCAGCTTAAATAATATACTTTTAAATAACACATGGACTAAAGAATAAAACTCAAGAGAAACTAAGGGACTGTAAACTGAGACGGGAGGATCCTAAATTCAAGGCCAGCCTGTACTACTGAGTGAGACCTTGTCTCAAAGCTGGACACAGCAAAATGCAGAGCTTAGTGCAAAGTTTATAGACAAGAAGATCCAAAATCAGTAACCTCAGTATTCACTTTAGGAAAAAACAAATTAAATCCAAAATAAATAGAAGAAAAGAAATAGTAAGAATTAGAGCAGAAATCAATGAAACAGAAAACAGGCTACTGGCAGAAAAAACTCAGGAGAACCAATAGCTACTTATTTGAAAAAGATTAATAAAACCAAGGTGCTGCTAGCCAGGTAAGACTGAGAGGACACAAATGACCAGTACCAGAGCTATCACTATGACCCAAGGATACTGACCAGACAGCACACAAATGTCCAATAGCTCCATGCTCACAATTTGGTAACACAGATGAACTGCACCAATTCTTTGAAAGATAGAATTTGTTAAAAACTATTTTTAGTTTTGCCAAAACTCATTTGCCTGATTTTGAAAAACTTTATCAATAATTAATAACATCCCTGACTTGGTTTCTTTTCTCTCATTGCTGAGACAAAATACCCAACACCCAAAATGAAGGAAAGAAAGGTTTATTTAGCTTACAGTTTGTGGAAGTTTCAGTCCATACTTGGCTGGTTCTGAGGCAGAGTGGCACATGGCAGAGGGCAAACGTTCATGGCAGCAAACAACCAGCAAAAGGGAGCAATGGCGGCAAGCAAGCGGCCTCTCTCCTTCCCTTACTTTGTAAAACAGGCTACCCTCTCGCCCAGGGGGCGTGTAGCTCTCGCACAATGTTCCTGCCCTCCTCTTCCACAGGCTCAGGATGTGTACAAAGTAAGCACCCTGGCTTCCCGCTGAATCACTCAGCCAAACCTCTAGACTCCCCAAGTTGACACAATGTATCAACCATAATAATCCCTAACTAGAAAGCACCAGGCCCATGTCAGTTCACAGGTGAATTCTGTCCAACCAGTAAGAAATAACTACACAGCCATTCTCTACCACCTCTTTCAGAGCCAGAGACAAAGGGGACATGTCCCAAGTCACTGTGAGGCAGGTGTCACCCTGCTCCCCAACCAGACATCACCAGAAACTACCCCGGAAACATGCAAACCAAGAAATTCCCCTCTTCACACTGCTTCAGGGATAGAGGAAAGCTGCCTTCCCTCACAAATACTCCTTTTTTCAAAGGAGACAAGAGGAATAGACACGGAGCTGGGCGTGGTGGTGCACGCCTGTAATCCCAGCACTTGGGAGGCAGAGGCAGGAGGATCATTGCAAATTTGAGACCAACCTGGGCTACAAAGTGAGCTCAAGGCTGGCCTGAACTGCATAGTGAGACCCTGTCTCAAAAAGACCAAGGGAAAAGAAAAAAAAAAAGAGGAGTAGACGTGTGCAGGGAAAGAAGTAGCTTGTAACTGGGCATACATCCTCCAATGTCAGGTAAGGCAGTATCCTGGGCTATAACTATATTCATTATGTTTTGGGGTTTTCACATTAACCAAGTAACTTTAGGTTTCTGTTATATACATTAAAGTTTTATGATTTAGAATTTCTTACAATTTGTTCTACACTAAGTTGACCGGTCAAGCACAGCACTGTCCAATGAAATATAATATGCACCACATTTTCCAGTACCCTCATTAGAAAGATGAATTTTAATGTTTTACTTAACTCAAGGTATTAAAAATATTACCATTTGAACATATAATCATTGAGATACTTTCTACTTTCCCTCTACATTAGGTTCTCCAGATCTACTGTGTGTTTCAAACTTTAAGCACTTGTTAAGTCAGACTAGCCAACTCCCAGCCTCAATTCAACACACACCAACGTCAGCCAGCCCAGCACTAAGAGAAGGCAGAGTCATGTCTTTAGGCGAGTGTACCATGGCATGTGTGCGCTGTTTAGAAGGGGAAAAACACCACACTTATGAAAATAAACATATCCATGCACATGAACACAAATTCCTGCAGAACACACACCACGACCAAGTATGTTCCTCCAGATGTATACAATCACCTGAGTCCCAGCGTGCAGGGGTGGTGTGAAAGATGGGGGCTTTGGAGGTCTGAAGCATCAGGAAGCCTCCACCTAAGTGCCAGCCATGCCCCGTATCAGGGCCTGAGGGACCACAGGTGGTGAAGAACAAGCCTTCCAGACACTGCATCTCCACTATCAGATCTTGTACTTCACAGCCTCCAGACTGCAGCAATGCATTGTTGTTCTTCCTAAATTACAATACTCAGGTGCAAGTCCTTTTGTTTTGTTTCTGGAGACAGGGTCTGGCTAGGCAGTTTAGGCTGGCCTTGAATCTTGTTATGCAGCCCAGACTGCCCTTCAACTTGTGGTTGGATTAAAGGTGAATGCTACCACGCGCCTGGCAGTTGAAGGTATTTTTGTCAGAGCAGCAGAAACGTGCTGCTCAAATGGTGGGGTCGGGGCACTAACGAGAACTTCTGCCTTGTATATGATACACCTTCACATTTTCTTAATTGTCTCATATACCTAACCGTTAGTCATGCAACAGAAACAATTCCACAGTGCCATATATATCACTGTAGTCTTGCTAAGACCACTCCTGTAGAAAACAATTCCTTGGGACAGTTGTAAGCTTATCTGATTCTGAGTAATGGAAATATTCAGAGACACTTCGGACATCTGGAAATGGTGCAGAGAATGCCTTAAATTCAGTCTGATGACTACACACCAGATCAACTGCATGAAGAGGGTTGTCCTGGCTACAAACTGCATGGTCCACATGTGCAACATGGAAGACCAGGTCCAAGCCACATCTCTGGGGGACAGATCCTCAGAATGCATACGCATACACGCTAAACTACAGAAACACAGCCGCATAAGAGTCTAACTGGAAGGAAAGGCACTGTGCAATTACAGCACATTTCCCCTCAAATCACCCAGTTACAATCGGGGAAAGCAGCAACAGGCAGCAGCCTGCTACAAAAGGTATGAGAAAAGCTTGATTTAATGATTTTCTTTTTAAATTCAGATTTAACTTTGTTAGAGCTTCCAAAGAGAAATTTTTCTAACTGAACACTTGAGATGAGGTCTATTTCACCTAAATCACTGCTCTCTGTAGAAGTGACTCCAGCCAGTTTCATACTCCCTGGCCTGGCTTCTGACATACGACTCTCGGGGGTTTCAATTTTGTACACCGAGTATTTTGCAATGAGAAAGAGCCAGGAGAAAATCCTCTAAATAAAACTTTAAAAATATTACTAGTATAATACAGTTTGATTTGAACTGTTAACACTAGTCAGCACAGCACAACAAAGTTAGTTACTAATAAACAAATCGTGTAAGAGTATTTTTAATATGTCTTGGAAGTTTATAAAGCACTCATTTACATGACAGTCTAAGTTGTAGCAAAGACTGTTCAGAATGTCTCTCTATTGGCTAGTAACACAGAATTCAAAGACCAAACATGTTCAAGATGAGAAGCACAATGAAGAGAGTCGACCCACTCTCACCATCTAATGACCAACAGGACAAAGTGAGCACCCTTTATCCAAAGCACAGGGCGAGAAGCCACTCAGATTTTAGGGTAATTCCACAGGCTTTACTGGTAGAGTATCCCTAATTCAAAAATTATAAATCTGAAATGCTCTAAAATCTAAAACTTTTGAGGATCTTATAGGTGCTCAAAAAGCTCTGGGTTTTGGATTTTCAGATTCCAGATGCCCAACCTGTATCTACTTATGTCCAATAGTATATAATGAGACCAGACAGAAAATGGGATATTGCTAGTGCTGCTTCTATTGATATTGCCTTAGTTAATAACACAGATTTTTGATAAGTCTGTGAACTTACCTTCTACTAATGTGTAATACACATTACAGATATTTTATTACACATTCTTCTAATATATAATAAAATATCTGCATAAGAACAAAGCCATCCATCAGAAAAGTGTAATTTTACTAGTACTGTACTCATTACGTTTGTCATGAAGTGAAACTAGTCATTGTTAACAAAGTTGAATATTACATAAATTAAACGACCTACATTCTCACATCAAGTTTTTTTTTTTTTTTTTGGTGGTACCAGGGATTGAACCCAGCACCTTGTGCTTGCCAGGCAGGTGCTTATTCCACTGAGCTATAGCCCCAGCCCTCTCACATCAAGTTTTTAATGGGCCAAAAAGTACTTATGTTTTCTGATTTCAGTAATTAAGTGCTCAAAGCACCTTTTGTGAAAATTTGTTTTTTAGTGAAATCAGATCCCATGAGGACTTCTGGGGATGAAACCCAGGGCTTTGCTCATGCTAGGCAAGCACTCAACCTTTGAAATACATCCCAGCCCTCCAAGCAGGGCTTTTAAGTAACATATAGGATTTAACGTGAGGCTCAGCAAGTATACATGAGGAATCTAGCTCCAATTTTTTTAAAAAAGCCAGCTAGATTTACACATTAAGTCAAATATACTTCTTGGAAGGTACAAAGTGAGGAATTAGCGGGAGTACAGCTACTTGATGCTAGCTATATTTAACTAGTATTACTTTTTCCCAAGAAAAGTTTACCTGAATATTTGAATCTCCCTTTATACATTTTGCTCCTTCTATTATGGCCATGTAAGAAAATCTGAGTTGATCTGGAGTCTGAATCAGTCCCATTCGGTATTTTCGCATATTCAGTAACACTTGTTTAATATTAATATGATCTCCTTTTTCCATCTGCAAGAAAGGCAAAAAGAAGCCAAGCCTTTCATTGTTAAAGTCCCGGGAACACAAGCAATACAAGTGCTTTGCCAAAGGTATGCTCCTCTGTGAGGAGGAGGAAGGTTCAGCCCATGTCCCAGCCCACCACCCTTCTCACACCTCAACTGTCCAGAGCAGATGGGCTGACTCTTGATTATCCATCCGATTCATAACTGGGCCACACCAACTGTAGTTATCTCATTCATTATGGCCAAAACCCGGACGAAGGTACCTGTGACCAGTTTTGGCTAGCATACAGGTCAATCTACAGTGACTGGTTTTTACAAGGTATTGGCAGGAGTAACCCTTCTCGGTCCACTACCTTGCCGTCTGGACTGTAAGCACAGTGTCTGAATGTATAGCGATCATCCACAGATGATGGAAAAGGAAACCAAAACAGCCCCCGATCTAAGAGAACATTGCTGAGACACTGCACCAGCTCTCAACTACTAATCTGGTTTTAGAAACCACCTCCCAATTGAAAAGGAAAAGAACGGTGGCAGTGAACAGGCTTAAATATAAAATCCAGTCTTAATATCTGTTAACAAAATAAAATATGACTAAGTTCACTTTATTATAATCAATTTTTGGCTGAAATCACTACACAGAAGCAGAGTGGCAAAGTAACCCAGTAGATGTTAAAACTCAACACTTCTTAACCCCTAGCTTTCACAGGCTGCAGCCTGAGATGCTCCTGGTCAAGATGTATGTGTGCTCACCAGGAGCAACAGCACCATGCTAGCTCATTGGAGAATCTACTTTGTGCTAGAAAGCATCAGAAGGCTGAGACCAGGGCAATGAAGTAGGGACAGCTAGCTGCAAGGCTAAGAGGGCAGACAGACACAGGGCCTTCAAGCCAACGCCAATGACAACAGCCCAGTCAACTGTCCACTTCACTGATAACCTCTAGAAAGAAATTAAACTGCAGAGAATACTAAGGAGTAAATGCCTCAAAAGTCAGGGCAGAAAATACTTACTCATGGGTTTAATTCTATACAAAAAGAGGGAGAAAGGAGACAGAAATTGGGCAGGACATCAGGGAAACCAGAAGACCCCCTATGTTCAATGTCCAAAAAGAGAAGGAGCTGAACCCAGGCCATGGCCAGCTATGGATGGTGGAGAAAGAGTGTAGTCCTGGTGGCACATACAAAAATCTCAGGGGAACAACAATACGGTACTAGCATTCACGGGGTATGTAGAAACTACCACTACCCCACAAATTCTCACAGCAATCCTATGAGTACTATCATTATCCTTAGTTTTTAACTAAAGAAAAAATGATGTGTTTGTTTGAGGAAGGAATTCAATGTGATACATGAATCAGTATCTGCAAACAGGAGACAGTTATTTGTCTTCTTGGGGATCTCTGGAATCATGCTGGATATATCCCCACCAGTCCTAAGAAGCAGTTGAAAGGTAGAAATGACAGTTTTAGGGTTTTCAAAAGAAAGTATGTTTCACCTGTAAAAACCTAGTTCTGGCCGATGACATTAGGGCTTCCTTCTGACAATGAAAATAACACAAGACCGGAAAGACTGCACATAAGAAGCACTCACCAGAACAAGACAGGTGTCCACTAGAGAGAAGGTGCCAGAGCGCCCAATGCCTGCACTGCAGTGGACGACCGCAGGCCCATGGTCAGGGTCCAAGGAGCCAGATTCTCTCACTTTAAACAAGAAATTGAGAAACGAAGCTGGTGATTCAGGGACTCCAAAATCTGGCCAGGTAGTATAATGAAAGTGAGATATTGTTCTGGTTTCATCACTCTAAAAAGTGAAAATCAAGGGAGGAGAAGTTAGTTCTTATTTTTTTCTTGAAAAGATCATGTGTATTGCCCAGTGGTTTAGCCCCTATGGGCTGTCTGTACTATGCTTTTTCCATTTGAGTTCTAATAATCACACATATAGATTAGGGAATATGTTCTTTACAGGAATCTGGAATATTTGAATAATAAGTCAATACATGTAATATATTACATTATGGGCCAGTTTAAAACTCTTTGCTTAACAATCCCATTAAAATCTATTTCCAGATGAGAAAACTGAGGGAGAGTTAAGGTTGCAGTTATAAGACACTGAGCCAGGATGTCAAGCAGCAGTCCAGGGCTACATCGAGTGTCTCAACTCCTACCTCATACCATTCATCTGCCGGTATTCTCTCTAGAGCAGGCACCATGCTGAGTGCATTCTTTCTGTCTGTTCTAAAGTTTCTACTGTCATGATTTCACATTCTGTAATATTTTCTAAGAATTACAAAGTTATGCTGGGCATGATAGCACATGTTTGTTATCCCAGCATTCGGGAGGCTGAGGCAGGAGAACTGCCAGGAGTTGAGGGCAGCTTGGGCTACATGGTGAGTTCAAAGCCATCCCAAACTACATAGTGAGACACTCAACGAAAAAGAAAAAAATTACAACTTTTATATTGTAAATATGATCTCTTTATATGATGTACTTTTAGATACTACTACACAGGCACAGAGTGAACAACTTAAGAATGTATGTATGTATGTATGTATGTATTTATTTATTTTTGTCTTTTGAGACACAGTCTCAGTATGCAGTTCAGGTTGGATTTGAGCTCACTTTGTAGCCCAGGCTGGTCTCAAACTTGCAACGATCCTGCCTCAGCCTCCTGATGCTAGGATTACAGGCATGCGCCACCATGCGCATGAGTTAAGGCTCATGCCTTAAACTTAAGAATTTAAATGAATGATTTGTATACTTCTATTTGAAATTACTCTTCTAATTGCTCCCTTTCCCCACAGTAATAGTGCCTGCCCCCAAAGCTGTGTGCACCTCTGGTGGTATATCAAGATAGTTTCCAGCATGGCATCTTGCCTCTTCATCCTTCCTGGACACTGCTAGTGACCTCTGTCCACTAACTCATGGAAATGCTGTCTACTCAGGGAAGTACTGCCCAGCTGTCTGTCAAATGCCTTTTGCCCCACGGAGCAGATCTCTAGCACATATTCTCCATTTCTGTAAATGAAGCATGATATCCTTTACACCTCTGCAATTTTTTTAGTTTTCCTCTAGGACATTTCTGGAGAAGGCACAGAAGTAGTATTTTAAAACCTTGATATGTTTATAGATTGTTTTATATATGTATATACATATGTATGTACGTACCAAGAATTGAACTCAGGACCTTGTGCTTGCCAGGTAGGCACCTTGCCGCTGAGCTAGATCCCCAGCCTTCTATAGATTGTTTTAACACTTGCTCTCAATAAAGAATTTCATAATTAGAAGTTAGCTTTCATTTTTAAATAACTTCTCCTAGACTGAAACATATAAGATACTGAAAAATACAGTGTAGAAATTTAAAAACATCTATACTTTTTCAGTGATCTTGTTTTTCATACACAACTTTATTAATTCTAAACATATTGTGATCCACAGGGTCTCAATACACTCGAAGCATTTAAAGATACAGTACTTCATAACTAATTAAAATGACACCATGATTTCTGGATTTCTATTCTTTGTTTTGGTACTGGAAATTGAACTCAGGACCTTGCTCTTGCCAGGCAGGCACTGCGCTGCTGAGCTATATCCCTGGCCCTAGACTTCAAAACACCTACTTTATTTCTTTTTGGTGCTGGAGACTGAGCACAGAACTCTGTGCATGCTAAGTACATGCTCTACCACTGAGGCACATCCCTAGCATCCCAAATACTTCCTTTTCAATTTTTTAAAAAAACGGCTACCTGCAACACTGATTTCCGGAGTGCACATATATTAGCTGCCCGGACTGCTTCAACCTCCCAAGAGACTAAGATTATGGGCAACTATCACGCCACCCAGCATTCCTTTTAAATTCTAAATTAAGTATGCTGAAAGATGCCAGACTCTAAGGGCTATACATGACATGATTCCATTAAAAAGACACTCTGTAAGAGGCAAAATTATAGGGGCAGAAGCCAAACTAGTGGTTGCCAGAGGCCAGAGGTGAAGGATAGGATTTACTGTGGTTTTGTAAACTGTACAAAAAACAGGTGGAGGGGAATACAGCAATTATGTTAGCTGGGTGTGGTGGTGAAGACCTGTAATCCTAGCATGCTTGGAGGCTGAGGCAGGAGGGTAGCAAGTGTGAGCCCAGCTGGGGCAATTTAACAAGGCCTCCTTGTCTTAAGAAATGAAAAAAGGGCTAGGGATATACGTAGCTCAATGAGAAGGCCTTGGGTTCAATCCCCACTAAAACATACACACACACACACACACACACACACACACACACTCACACTCATTATTTTTATTTTTTTTATTTATTTTTAATTTTTTTTACAATCATTATTTTTATTATGGATGTGGTCACACAACTGGATGCAGTGTTCCAAGTGGTACACCCCCAGAAGAGTCAATCTACTGTGGGTAAACAGTGAATAAAAAAAGTAAATTTGACACATTCCAAGTGAAGGCTACACTTAGCCTCTTTTTAGAAAGCTATTCATGGGCAGTGAACAGGACCCACACAGGAATGGGAAGAGGCTGATCCTCAATCACTCAGTCTTATTTTCTGTTGATCACGGCATATGATCTTAGTGGGTTTTCTAACCCCATTTTCCCCCTCACTGGCAACCGCCCCACTGTGGCTGCCCACCACCACACGCAGCACTAGTCCCCAGGGAACTAGTGGGGCTCCCAGGACCCTGCCAATTGTGGCACATGCCTACCAGGTGTGGCCCAGCATTGCTCCATTACAGCACCACTTCCTGGCTCTTCAATGAATGGCTGTCCCACAACCTGCAGCAACTGCATGCTCGTTGTCTGCTTATGTAATTTTGGCTCAACACTAGTGATCTCTTGATGTTTTTCAAATTCAGGTCACACTGTCCGGGATATTTGAAGCCAGTTCCCAGAAGTGCTCATGACTGTTTGTGTAATACAGTCTTCCCTGCTAATAGAGTTTTGAAAATCTGTACTTTTCTTGCCCTACAGGACCAGGCTGAAGGACTTTTCTGAGAGTTTGTGATTAATTCACTTTTACTGAAACAAAGTTTCAAAAAAACACACCCTGTAACTCAAGAGCTGCAAACCCCTGTGACTCAGAGTGACAGGAAGGACTGAAACACAAGCATCCGCTGCTAGGGCAGGGACCCTGACTTGCACGGCTGGACCTTTCCCACGCTAGACAGAAAGGGGGAGGCAAACTAAGGGCATCAGTAGAGAGCTAAGATCAGACCCACTTTACTCTGAACAATCCGCTGCACAGACTTTACCTGAGACCCGCTGCTTGTCTTGCCAGTCTGGAAGCATCCCACCCTCCCTGCCCCGCTGAGGCTGCCACTCTGCGCCTGGTGATCTTCCCGCCTCCCCTCTTAAGGCTCCACTTTGTGTCTGCACACACTTGGCTTCATCCATAGCTACAATTACCCTACTGACCCCACCTGTAGCCCGTCCATACATGCGTACCGCACTTCCCTTACCAAACTGCAATGTGCATGCCACGTGCTATCCAGAAATGCAAAATTCCACGTACATTCGACATGTGACCTGTGAATGTGGTTGTCAAATTTGCTATACATGAAGGCCACTGAGTTGGGTATAAGGCAATAGGGGGCTGTGAGGTCTGTGGCAATGTAAGTGTGTCTTTTCAAAGCCATCCAAATTCAAGGTAATATTACAAACATAAGATTATGTTTTCTGTTATAAAAACTCATAAAGCTACAGTGCTCCAGGCCCGCCAGTTCTCACACTTTAGATACTGAGATTATGTTTCTACAAGACTTACTATGCCTGAGTTTTATAATCTATAAATAGAGAGTATATACCTTACAAGGTAATAAATAAATGAAGCAATAAACACAAAGTGCCTGATATATCCCTTTATGTGGTAAATACGTAACATATACTAGCTGTTTCTAAAATAATTATACACATAACTGCATTTGTTGCAGCCCATTAAAAATTCCAATCAACTGTAAGATCTGCCACATTTTTAACCTCTTCGCTAATTCCTTTGTATCTGAGGAATGAAGATGTTTGTGGATCTTACCCTTTAGCCCGGCATCACATTGAACCCTGTCACTATCTCGCATCCACTTCTGTCAGGATCATTATACATCAGTGATAAACTATGGCTGTGTGTGACTCGTTCTGGAAGATGGGAAGAACTCACCAGTCACCAGGGGGAGGACTGGCAAGGCACAGATTTGCAATAAGCAGAGGGCACAACACTCTACAGAGGCCTGGGCCCTGGAAAGTGACCTATTTGTGACATCTCAGCAGGAAGAGCAGTACCTCAAGAGGAGGAGGACGAGGCAGGACGGGAGGTAGAGACTGGGTAGAAGTGGTCCTCTGTGACTAAAGGGGGCCAGGCCAGTGACCATACCTGTGTTCTGGAATGAGCACTTGGGTGTGATGGCAGAGGAATACATCACAGCAGGTAAAGGCCCTACCTGCTGGAGCTAAAAACCTTGCTACGGAGTCAAACTATACACGTCATACAAGTACTGAGCAAGTCAGTGAACTGGTAAAATTTAAGTAAAAGTAGGCAGTGAGAAGAGACTGAGCCATTGGGGATGAGTGTGTCACAGGCATCTTAGGAAAGACCTTAGTAAGACCCAGGCCATGGGGACTCTGGGGACAGACAGGGAATAGGCAGGTTAAAATAGTCTGAGTCAACCCCAGCTGGGCATCAAAATAATTAAATACTCATTCTGTTTTGGGTAAATTTATAAGGGCAAGGAAACAGAAAACAGAATTGTAACAGCATTCCTGGAACCTGATGATCATAAAAACTGGTCAACAACACTACATAAAATAGTGAAGGGCAACTACATGACCTCGCATCAAAAGGCCCCTCAAAACTATCAGCATAGCATAAGCTCTAGTCTTCTCTGAAAGAGACAGAATCTCCTCCTCACAAGCGAACTATCAGCAAGACCCAGGGACAGCTCCTGGTGGCTCTGCTGCTCCTTGAGCATGATGGGCACTGAATGAACACAGTTTGTGCAGACAGCAGCCACGGCCCAGCCTGGGTCACAGATACAAGTCTGACTGCAGAAGCAGACTGGCTCTCCATGCCTAGCCCAGGAGCCATGAGAGGTCTGCGACCAGGTGGGCTCTCAGGCCTTCCACTGCTCACTGGGGTCAGGTTCCCCGCACCTTCCCATTCACGGCTGTGCCAGACGAAAACAGACCTGACAGAAGCCCGCCACAGTGCGCCCCAGGTCTCCTGCAAAGCCAGAGTCCCTGGCTTAGCCCCAAAGCAACCCATGGGAGGCAGACAGCATGCTGCCCTCCTGTAACAGATGACAGTATAGTACAGACTAAGGTGACGTGACCCAAGCCCGAGGACTGCAGTCAGTGCTGGAACCCAGGCAGTCTGACTCAGAGTCTGTACACTGACTCATCAGGGCCCTTCTGACTTCTGTAACGAAAGGCCACTTTACTCACCTAATGTCCCCAGCTCCCCATCAAACTATGAAGTACAACTAAACCTCTAATCAAGGGGAAGCAATCATTCTGTTACACCACACACTTCACAGTGACTAACACACAGTAGTTGGCCAGCTCACGTGACAACCCTGATTTCTGAAAGATGGTTAGGAAGCAATCTTCCTTTGGAAGAACTACTTTTTGTTTTTCAGATTTTGTTGCTGTTTCTTTTTTGGCATGCATATTGAATCCAGGGCCTTCACATCAAGCTACATTCCCCAGCCCTTTTTTGAGACAAGGTCTCAGTATGCTGCAAAGCTGCCCAGGCTTAAATTTGTGATTTTCCTGCCTCATCTTCCAGGAGTGCTGGGATTACAGGTGTGTGCCACCATGCCCAGCTAACAACTAGCATGTCTGTAAAAAGACAACCCTATGCCAGAAGTTAGGAGACCTACATCTGAGTTTGGTTTGTCAGTTATTAGGTAATTTACAGGGCAAAAAAAACCTATGTCCCAATGCATTTTAAGCTTTTTAAAAAATGAAATATGAAAATAGTAAGAATATTTACCTATCCATATTGCTGTGGACCATATTTTATATATATACACACATAGATGTATGTTTAAAGTGTTTACAACCCAACAAAATATAAAAGTGTTTTATTACTGGAGATGTAATTAATTCCCAATTAGGGCTATTTCAGAAATGAGGAAGCACATCTGTCCCCTTCACCTTAAGCACGTTTAATATCTTTTATGAGCAGATAAGCCACCTGGGATAATACCAAGAGAAGAGGGCTCCAAGAGCCATGAAAAACTTGTCTAGGTCTGCGAACAAGCATAGTACCATCTAGTATCACAGATACTCATGTATCTGAATGCAGTTTATGACATAGTGAATAAAATATTTAGTATAAAATAAATACAGTAACGGGAATTTAAAAATAAACCTAATTATTGTAATTCTTAAGTCTTTTAAGTGAGCCAGAAAAAAATCACACCACACACTCTCTCACAGGGCGGCAGGGAGCAGGGGGAGGAAGCAGAGTAGGCATCGGCACAAAGCAGCACCTGGCTCACACCGCCGAGGACCCATACGGGAGCGCCACACCACCCAACTGCTCAGACTATCACTCCTGTCTTCCAGAAAAACTCCAAGATGTGACCATGTATTAACCACTGCATGTTCAATTATCTCAAACAGTATTTCGTTGTAATAGACTAGATATGTTCTCAATGCTATTTTGGACAAATGTTTACCTACTTCCTAGTTATATTAGCATCTCAGAACTGAATCTTTCCTACTGTCTAGCTTACTCTAGTTACAGCACAAAGAGACAAAAGGAAGAAAATGGACAAAAGGAAAGGTGGTATCACCCCAGCTTGGCAGCAGCAGGCTCACAACTACACCATGTATATGTGTCTCCACCAAGGAACACTTCATTCATTTCTGGAAAACAATCCAAGTAACCATCCTTGACATCATATGCTACATGTATTTCACCATTTTTCCAGCTCCATGGGGATATGTTTCCACAGGAAGCAGTCATTCTTTGATTACTCTGCTAACCCTGATTATAACAGGCACAGGACCTGGTTTGCTCGGTTTCTGAAGCAGATGCTGGGCATGCACATCTCTGGTTTGTACATGGCCCTGACGGGAGGCATAGCCAAATCCTTTTCCAGGTCAGAAAGACCCAGGAAGGTGAGGGGTGCCTGGAGCACACCCTCCAGCAGCACAGTGGGGACACGAACACAGGTTTGCCCTGTACTGAAGTCCTTTCTTCTCTTAACAGTGCTGAGGATCAACCCACGGGGTATGCTTCCACTAGATCTCTATCTCCAGACCTATCATGCTCCTGCTTCAGCCTTCCAAGTAGCTGGGACTATAAGCCTGACTCTCATACATGGCACAAGCCCTTTCTTAGCCACCCCCCACCTTTTAAGTACTGGGATTCAACCCAGAATCTCCAGCCTGCTAGGAAAGTACCCTACCACCAAGTTATAACCCCAACCCAAAGTACAATGTTCAATTCGAGGCCGGGCATGGTGGCACACACCTATAATTCCAGCACTCGGGAAGCTGAGGCAGGAGGATCATTGAGAGTTCAAGACCAGCCTGAGCTATAAGGTGAGCTCAAGGCCAGCCTGAACTATGTAGCGAGACTCTGTCTCCAAAAGACAAAGAAAAAACAACAACAACAACAACAACAAAAAAATGTTCAATTTGTAAATATCCACCTAAGTTTTGAAATTCTTGGTTTCCAGACTCTCTTGAGCATCCTTAAAGAATTAGCTGATATAAAAAGAAAACCTAGGGGGCTGGGGATTTAGCTCAGTAGAGCAACACCTGCCTAGCAAGCATGAAGTCCTGAATTTGATTACTGGTACCCTCCCAAAAATAAAAATAAAAATAAAATCTAAAAACAAAAAATTGTGACTAGGTACCATCATGGATATTCAAATATATATGTGGCGTCAAGCTACAAATCTAAAAGTAAGTCTTCAAAGTATTGTATAAAATCCAAACTCCTAGACAAGAAAAGTCTTACATTGGTATTTTCTAATTGTAGTAGATGTACAGTATAATATGACTTCACATCTTCTGACAAGAGTTTTACTCTGAATCCTGTTTCTTTAAACACCATCTCCCGGTCATCTGTTGGCCAGTACTGTGCACATTTAACCTATATTTAAAAAGATGAGACATTAGGAAACCATAAATGTTGAAAAAAGAAAACAAACCTCATCCATACATCCTGTATGTTTTCCAGTAATCACACCTTAGAACAGTCACCACCATATTTCACTTATTTAGGAAGACTAACATTTTATAAAGCAGTTTTGTAAAATAAAATGTCCCTATAATTGTTAAACTAAAAACGCCATAAACAGATACCATCTCTACAAAATAAAAATGAAAGTTGTCATTTTTAAAGCTTGATGTCTTACAATTAAAAAAAAATTTTTTTTAATTTTTGAAACAGGGTCTTGCTTTGTAGTCCAGGCTGGCCTCGAACTCAAGGTAATCCTCCTGCCTCAGTCTCCAGAGCACTGGGATTACAGGCATGCACTACCATGCCCAGTAGTGTCTTACATTTTAACATATGATATTTACTTATGCTTCTGAAAGTTATCAAACTCCTACAAGGATCTTATCTTAATCTTAAAAGTTTTCAAAAGCTTTTGTAACTACTTTTGACAGGTACGTATGAATTTGCTATTAAGTATCTATAAATACCACATATTTACTTAACTAAATTTAAACTAGTAAATAACTAAAATTAAATTAGGGGAAAGAATCAGAAGATTCAAAGAATCAGAAGATTCAATCAGAAGATTCACTTTTCCCTAGTGTTAGCATACCAACCTAATATCCTTAGTGGAAAATGTCACTGGACATTTAACAACTCTGAAGTTATTTGCAATGTAAGAAGGAAATGATGTAATACATTTCACTTGGGAAATAAAATGATATATTTTTAAATTGTTTTTTTTTTTTTTTTTGGCGGTATTGGGGATCGAACTCAGGACCCTGCACTTGCTAGGCAGGCGCTTATTCCACTGAGCTATATCCCCAGCCCCCTAAGCTATATCCCCAGCCCCTAAATTGTTCAAAGAAAAGCGAATGTGAGCCAAAAGTTTTACACCACCACACTGACTTGTGTATTGAAACACCAGATAAACAGTCACTGACAGGAATCAGAAACTGTAATGCCCATGAGTCCTTCCTCAGGAGCCGCTAGAAAATAAAACTTCTCAACAACTGCAAAGATAAAACAGAAGCTGAAGCTGTGATAAAAACTAAATACATGTAGTTGGCCCTCCCTATTCATGTGTTCTTCAAACCTTAATTAAAAAAAAATACTCAGGAAAGCTAGGTGTGGTGGTGATGTACACCTGCAAACCCAGCAGCCTGGAAAGCAGAAGTAGGAGGATTGCAAGTTTGAGCCCATCCTGGGCATCTCAGTGAAACCCTATCTCAAAACTGCAGTATCTTTTTTACAAGGCTGTGAATGCAGCTCAGTGCAAAGGTTCTGGGTTCAATTCTCCACCTAAAAAATAAATAACTAATAAAAAGAAGAAAAGAAAAAAACTGCATCCGTACTGCACACAGACCTTGTTCTTGTCATGCCTCCCTAGGACTGCAATTCAGCAGCCGTTTTTATGGCACTTATACTGTAGTAGGTATTGCAAGTAATCTGGAGAAGAGTAAGGGAGGACACGCATACTGATATGCAAACACTACAACAGACTTCACAGAGGGGCTTGCGCACCCGCACATTTTTGTAGTGACAGAGGGTCCTACGAGCCGCCTCCCACGGAGATGAGGGGTGACTGAACAAAATGCTGGGAAAGGGGTGTAAGAGACTGTAGTCTAAGGACAGCCAAGAAACAAAGGAAGAAACCCAGAGAGAGTGGAAAATTTGTGAAAAACAGATTACTTTCAGAACCTATTTTGGTAGCAACAGATATTGTTGGGACTCTGTTTTCTATGTGGTATAGGATGAAGGAAGTAAGTCATTATAAAATAGTCTATTTCTCAGATGCCTTTGAAAACCAGGACTCTTGATATTAAAAAAAAAAAAAAAAAAAAGCAGACAAAAGGCAGAAAAAAATCAGATTTTTCTTTCTTTCAGTGCTGGGGACTGAACCTAGGGCCTTACATGTGCTAGGCAAGTGTTCTACCACTCAGCTATGCTCCGGCCCCAGGCTTCTTAGAGAACTGGCTAGAATCTGCCAAGTAATTAAACTTAAGCGTCTAATCCACCCACCACAAAAATGATTTCTAAATTCCAGTGGTACCATTATCCTACTAACAGTAATTATTCTCCATTCTGAGAGAGATGAAATTTACAAATCAACTAGTTTGCAATGCTGTTTAAGTGACAAATAATTTTTGAATGAGTTTAGAGACTGAAAACCGCTATAAATGACGATGCTGACCCTGAAACCTCTTGAATGTCAATACTCCTCCAGATAGAGACCAAAAGTTTGTCAGTGCTACTCCAGATAGAGACAGAAAGTTTGCATCATCACTGAAACAAGCAACCACGAATTTTAAAAAGGAGTAAGAACCAGTAATCTGAAGATGCGGAACAGCACTTTTTAAAAAAATTCTTTTAATGGTACTGGGGATTGAATTCAGGGCATTTTCACTGAATTACATCCCGAGTCCTTCTTTATTTTGAGACAGGGTCTTGCTATACCACTAAATTGCCCAGGTTTGGCTTGAACTTGGGATCCTCCTGCCTTAGCTTCTCAGAGTGCTGGGATTATAGGCCACTCTGTGCTATCACACCCAACAGTACAGGATCTTAAAGCTGGAAGAGAACTTAGTAACAATACTTTGCAATTTGCTTGTCTGACAGAAATAAAACCTAAAGCTACAAAAGTTAAACACATTAATCAAAGTTATACCACTGTACTTAAATAGTTTCAAATTTCCGTAAGTTTATACTTATTATCTCATAACCTAAAAGCCAACTATAATTTATAAAGATAAAAGCATCATTTTAATCTTATTGATAATGTCTAAAATTTTAGCAATAATACAAAGATTCTAATGAATCCTAGGTATTCTACAGACGTATATATCACTACTAGTCATTAATTGTATCCTTATCTTTGTAACACGTAGATTAAGTGGTCTGTAATTATAACATGAATATTGAAAGAAGGAAAAAGATTCATTAGTTCTGGTCCTAAACATCCTGATGCCTAGCCTTGAGCAATTAAAGGCCTAAGCTAAGGAAATCCTCCTGTAACACATACATATGAAAACCTTTGTAGTTAAAAGAGCGTATATAGTACCCTAAATTGTAAACATTAAATGTTACTCACCGATTCTTTCTCCACAACTCGGTTTAGCATGACAACTGCTTTGGACTTCTGCTGCCAAACCATGAGCCAGAAATGACAACAGGTATTAGGAAGGGGACCCTGTAAGACAAAGGGGATGCAGGTCAGGGAAGGTTGGGAAGAACAGGGAACGAGGGGAGAACTCCCCAGATGTTTTAGATCCATCCTAACACGGTGGATGAGGTCAGAATAAGGAAACCAAAACTATACCCACTTGAATTCAAACACGAGCGCCAGTCCTCAGTATTAGCACCCATCTCTACTAGTTAGAATCCTGGTTTCAAACAATTTAAACCTTTCATTTACTTAGAAAGGCGGCTCCTTAGGCTATCAGTGGCTTTCAGAGTTGAAAGCTGGAGAAGGAGGCTGAGTCAGCCTAGGAGTCAAAGCACAAGCAAGTTTTGTCCTGAGAAGCCAGCATGGGACACTGCTCCTGACTCTGCCAGCACCCTTGCCTGCACTGCACTGTTACAAGTGGCTCTGGTGTTCATGCACAACCTATAAACAAACCTGAGTCAAAACCACAAGCAGGGTCAGGGGTGGTGGTGCATGCCTATAATCCCAGCACTTGGGAGGCTGAGGCAGGAGGACTGTTGCAAGTTCAAGACCAGCCTGAGCTACAAAGTGAGCTCAAGGCCAGCCTGAACTGCATAGTGAGACCCTGTCTCAAAAAGACAAAACAAAACAAATCAAAAGCACAAGTAGGGATATCTTATTGGTCATGTTCTACGTGCAAAGTTATAGGCAAAAACAAGTTTCTGTTCCTTTTAGCCTCTGTAGCAGAAAAAGGCCCTGTCTCAAGTCTATATCTACAGACCATGAGGAAGTCTTTTGTTATCACTGGGCAGTCAATAAGCCCAAGTCAACTCCAAATCGATTTCTAGAAAAAGACTAAGTCATCAAAGTACTTGAGCCACTCTGCAGCTATTCTACAAACACATAGCATGCTCACTTTCAGGAGGACAGAGTATGGCTGGATTAAAGGGGTAGCAACCCATGTTATAACCCATGCTTCTCACCATGCGCTAAACTAAAATAGAAGTTGATCGAAGATCTACAAAGTAAAACAAAAACACTCAATCTGCTCTTAGAATAGGCAGAACTCTTGAAGAAAACGGTGTAGGCAAAGACCTTATGAATAAAATCCCAATGGCACAGGAACTATATCACGAAGAATCAACAACTGGGGTCTCATCTCATTAAAAAGCTTTTGCACAGCAAGATAAACCACAAACAGAGTGAAGAGACAATGCACAATGTGGGAAAAAAATTTTGCCAGCTGTTCCTCAAACAACTACCATCTGGAATACATAAAGAAAAAAAAATCAGATCCCCAAATTTAAAGACCCAATCCAAAAATGGGCATCTGAAATGAATAGATACTTCTCATATAGAAGTAGAAATGGCAAATAAAAATACAAAAAAAATTCAATATCACTGGTCATTCAGAGATGTGAATTACAACAACACTGAGATTCTATCTCACTCTAGAAAGAATGGCTGTTATCAAGAAATCAACCAATAACAAATGCTGGTGGGCTTTGAGGAAAAAGGAACCCTTCTCCACTGTTAGTGGGCGTGTAGAATGGTGCAACCATTGTGGAAATCAGTGTGAAGATTCCTCAAAAAATTAAAACTAGAGGTTCCATTTGACCCAGCTATTCCCCTTCTGGGTATCTTCCCAAAAGAATTAAAAGCAACACACCACAGCAATATATGTTTGTAATAGCCAAACCTTGGAATGATCCCAAATGCCCATCAACTGTGAATGGATAAAGACATGTTTTGTTTTTTTTAATACAATGGTGCATTATTCTGCAATAAAAGATAAGCTTGAGACATTTCTAGGTAAATAGATGCACCCGGAGACCATATTCTTAAGTGAAATAAATCAGATACACATGTGTAAATATCACATTGTTTCTCTGGAGAAACCAAAAGTTTAAATAACCACCAAATGTATAGCAGATATTGGGAAATGGGAAAGGAGGTGCAAACCGTATGTTCTTCCAACTACCTTCATGTTTTGCTTAAAGATTCGAGATAAAAAGGCCATGCCCAAATTATAACTCTTTTTATTCAGGGCTGGGGGGCAAATCAGGGCCTCCTGTGTGGTAAGCAAAGGCTCTACCACCGAGCTGCACCCCAGCCTAACTAACATGGAGTGAGTAAAAGCTTGGTGGATGAGGAACTTGGAGCGTGCCATCATCTCACAATGTCTGAGGCAGGTAGGTGGTGGGAGGCCAGGCAGTCAGGACACTACCCGGAGGTACAGCCCCCTGGTACCAAGGCTTGAGGGTTTTAGACTGAAAGCATCTCTAGGACAGGCACACTCCTTGGTGAGTAGCTGATGCTCAATAAATACTTTTACGTGAATCAAATCTAAGGATAACTTGCAAAAATCCCAGAAAACTATTGACACTGCTTGAGAATGTGCAGAATGCGAGATATAGGTAATAACAATCCAGTAGAGCTCTAGAAAATATAGGACGTAACGCTGGAGAGGGAAAACTGGGCCAGGCTCTGAGTTCTCACATTCCACGCGAGGCAGGCTCTTGGGGGACATACAGGGAAGAGAATGTAAGTGTAACTACATGTTACCATCATGAGGTGGCAGAGCTCTGTATTACTACTACCCACGTTACTGCGACTATCAAAGGCCACAGCAAATACAACATGGTGGTGCCAACTACACATTACCATCATGAGATGGCAGAGGCTCTGTACTACTACCCATGTTACTGTGACTAACAAAGGACACAGCAATACAACATGGAGGTGCTCACCACATCACTGAGGCAACACAGGGGTTTCTTTAAACATGTTCTACAACGGTAGAGACAGACACAGGTAACATGGACATAACCGCTGAGTGAGGCACTGGTCCAGCTACAGAGCAGAGCAAGTTCAAAGCAATAACACAGCCTGAAGGCATGGCGACAAAGTTTGGCTTCTTCCTACTTTCTTCAAGTTTAAATTACTCAAGGCAGACAAAATAGGAAACAGTGTTGCAAAAGTATTTTAACTATTTACTTCCCAGCAGAATGCCAAGCTCCTGATAGCAAGGTTTTTATGAAACTGTTTTACTGGAATAGTGGCCGCCATAGACTGGCTCTCAACAGAATCTCAGGGAGTAAGTAGCCAGGTCCCCGGTTCTGAGCAGAGCTGCCTAACTTGGTTTTTTGCTTTTTGTTTTTTTGTACCAGGAATCAAACTCAGGACCTGGCACTTGCCAAGCAAGGCGCTGTGCCACTGAGCTATATTCCCGGCCCAAACCACCTAACTTGGGTCTCAGAGTTGAAAACCAATGTCCCAACACGCAGGGTGGAGGGCAGAAAACAAGTTAAATTAGAACCATGGGAAAGACCCGTATAAGGACTCAGAAAAGAAAGAACCAATAAATGACACTGGGAAAAATGGTGGCGAACAAAAGGCTATGGTTAGGGTCCTGGATAACCCTTCTTCTCCACATTTCCATGTTACAGTAGTTCCAACAGAAAGTTAATTTTTGGCACTAAACGCTGTTTCATTAAAAAAAATCACAAATGCATATAAAGACACTTTAATTATTATACAACGGCCAAATTACTCTGTATCCCCAGTCTCCAGAAATCACCATCACTAGCAGTATGTGTGCAGCTGCTGACCCATCCCAGCCGTGCCCTAGGAAGTCAGGCTGCAATAATGCGCCGCTGCCTCGCATCCAGGGTGCCCAGCAGACTCTCCCAGTCAGGGTGTGTGACACTGAACATCAATGCATCCCCAATCTCGGGGTTCTGATTCTAGGCTAAGATTCATATTCTCTAACTGCTGCGGCACAAGTGGTATCCTTTTATATGTCAACTGTCTTACCTTTATTCTGCTCTTGGAACTGTGAATTTGTCCATCCCCCAGCTTCTCAAAGATTTTTTTTTATTTACAGGACTTGTATCTCAAGGAAAACAATTTTATAGCTTCCTATGTATTACATCTAGTCTTAGAGTTCACAGTTACATTAATTTGAATATATTTTAGTATATCAAACTTTTTAACCACTCAAGTAACAGGTTATTCTGATCCAAGTTAAGTTTTAAAAAAATCTCAAGTACTATGGCTTATCTTTTGAATATTTAAAAATCTTTAGCTGTGAGAAGTAGAGTGCTACAAATTAAGTCTCCACTATATGCCAAATAAAGAGCAGCTGATGCGAGTGAACAAACACTGCTCCTATTATCTGGGATGGAAGACAAGCGGTGCATGCTGTACGTGGACGTGGCCGCACGCCCCACAGGAAGTGTTAAGACGGCCGAAGAACCAGCAGGAGCTCAGCCCTGTGCTGACGGGCAGGCACCACCTTCGTGCAAGGAGGGTGATTGGGCTCTCAGGGCCTCTGGTGACCCTCACGGGCTGGGAAGAGGGGGCTGGCAGTCGTAACAAAGTAGTAACAAAAGCTCTGCATCAGACATGAGGCCAGAAGGACATCTACCTGAGGGCCTACCTGGCCATTCCGTGACAATTTCCATTGAAGGAGCATGTTAACGTTAAAAATTATTTTTAACTTAAATACTCAAAGCTTCAAAATTTTATAATGGGTGCAGTTTATAATTTCATAATCAGAAAAAACCGAAACAGCATTTCATTTACAAGACAAGATACACTTTTTGCTATGTTTAAAAACTGCATTTTGAGGCACCTTCTCCAGGCCGCATACTTGCCTGTGTTAAGACGTAACTCCTTTGCGCCTCTTCTATATCAACTAAGCTGGCATTAATATAATCGTTTTCAGTATTCTGCAGCTTAACACGGCTGTGGTCATCTGAAAATAGAGAACGATAAACCGTAACTTGTTTCAAACTTGTCATTTCTTTTCTTCTCAACATTAATGTTCCAAGAAACAAATGTTCTAATGTTCTAAAAACCAAAAATAAAAACAAAATAAATTAGCATCATAGAAGAGTCAGAAGAAGAAGAAAATCTTTCTGTAAGTTACAAAACATAATCTTGCTTGTCACCGTGGTGATGAAAGAGAAGTGTCTCCTATTAGCAATGTAACAGCAATCCTAACTGGAAAGACTGATCACAGAGTGAAACACAGTGAAACAATAAAGCACTTACCTCCCTAGAAAAGTAAAAGGGGTCATTTAGATTCTCAGTGCCTAAGATTACGCTTCATTTTCCTCATTTCTTAATTGGACAGGCATTCAATCATATTTAAGTAATTTTTAGCACTTAACTGTGTCTAGATTGTTAAAAATATTTAAATACAGTTGAAGTATTCCAATTGGGCTCTTCAAAAGACCACTGAAAGTTTCATTAGTTAAAACTTAGAATTTAGATATAAGTAAAAATCTCGCAGATTTAAAATTTATGCTAAAAAAATAAATAAAATAAAATTTATGCTAATTCAAATATCTGAAACAAAACACATCACCTCATATTATGTAGATGAGAAAGAGAAGAACGACAGAAAAAACACGATGAACATGAACTCAGAACCCTCCTCACAGACGCTGGAGGCACAATGCAGAGTCACAAACTAAGGATCATGGTGCTGGTGCTCAACTCTGAGGAGCACGTTCTATATAAACTGTTCCCCTCAGGAAAGTCTACAGGAACACTTACAGGCTCTCTACCTTTAAACCAAAAAAACTGTTGATACTATCTCCAGATGAAAGAAAAAGTTAAATGGCTTTAGTTTCACACATCAATTTATCTGAGATGTTTCTGCTGGACTGAACCCAAGACCTCTGTAAATATTACATGTCATGTGCCAACAGGAAAAGCTAAGATCTTTAGTTATAGTAAATCACACATACTAGTGTTCTCGGAAAGATGACGTCAGCAAGCGCTTCTTTTTTTTAACAATTTAATCACCCCTTCACTGTTACATTATACGAGATGGTAAAAGGTTCAGTTACCTAATTAACAAAATAGACACATACATCTCCAGGCTGCACACCAACAAAATAATGCATGCTTTTAAAAAGCTACACAACTCCTACAGTTCAAATAACATATCCAGCCACAGAGTCGGACTTCCTTGTGTTAGTGTTGGGATCTCTGAAGGAACACACAGCCAAGGCTACTCGCCTCCCCTGCACAACTGAAAATTGCTTCCAGCCAAGTGCTGGTGGCCTGGGGATCCCTTCGGTCCCTTCCAGCCCAGGGAGGGGCGGA
This sequence comes from Dinomys branickii, assembly GCA_004027595.1. NCBI lineage: Eukaryota > Metazoa > Chordata > Mammalia > Rodentia > Dinomyidae > Dinomys > Dinomys branickii. The sequence continues at coordinate 18,545 of PVLD010001787.1, read as the reverse complement.
GCCTGAAGAGAGGCCTCCAGCATCCATGAGATCCCTTGGGACTCAGAACTCGAATCTACGGTTCTCTTCCCTTAGTCTTTAAGATCAACACGTTACCCCAAATCTTATCAATACAGTAACTATAACAATCCAGCGGGGAGCACAGCATCACCTCCTAGACCTGGTGGGGTACACAGGGAGTGTTCCAGAAGCCACTTGGGAGTTCTGCTAGGCCTGACCCAGACACAGGCTTTCTACCTGTCTCACATTTACTCACCCGCTCAGCAGAAGCAAAGGGACACTAAGTTCCCTCAGGAAAAATAAAAACTTTAATTCTGTTAGCAGATGACATTCAAAAAAAAAAAAAAAAAAAAAGCGCCGGGTGTGGTGGCGCACACCTGTAATCCCTGCACTCAAGAGGCTGAGGCAGGAGGACTGTTGCGAGTTCAAGGCCAGCCTGGGCTAAAAAGTGAATTCAAGGCTATCCTGAACTGCACAGTGAGACTCTGTCTCAAAAAGACAAAAACAAAAGTAATCCTTGGGAAAACTCTATACACTGGCTACAAATGGGGCTGAGTCTGTATTTTTTCCTCAGAACTGATTATAAAAATGAACTCTTGTGAAGCATCATAACACACACCTGTAGTCCCAGCACTCGGGAGACTGAGGCAGGAGGATCTCCAGTTTGAGGCCAGCCTGTGCTACATAGTAAGTTCTAGGCCAGTCTTAACTATGTAACAAGATACTGTCTCAAAAAACAAAAACAAAACAAAACTTCTCAAATACACCTCAATATCACTACTAATTTTGCTATTAAAATGGTTAATACAAATGTCAAAGTATATATAACTTTGATCCAGAAGAGACTCTAAAGAAAAAAACACAGGCATTGCTGGTGTTAACTAAAGTACATCACCTTAAAGTATCTAAAAAGATCATAAATACAAACATTTCAAGAAGTAAAACTTTCAGTCTTTTTAGAAGAAACTATAACTTTGTTGGCCCAGCCACCTGGATGTCAGTCCCTTCCCTCCCTCCAGTCCGTCAGCCCCACTGTCAACTGTTCATACCGAGCCACACCTAGACCTCTGAGTCAGGAAAAGCAGGAAGCGAGGTGCTCTCTCTTCTCTTCCCAGTTATGCTGCCCAGGAAGCTCTGGAATTAGATGATCTGTGGTGCTACCCCCCAAGGCCCCCGTACTCCATCACCATGTAAATCTATGCTTATCTCTCTTCCCTATCTTTCAAAGGATCCAATAAAGCAAGAAAAATGAAGATTGCACCAACTATACTGTATGAAATACCACAAAGGCAACCAAACCACATTCCCACAGGAAATCTGATTTCTCAACATCCAGTAACACTGTGGCAGGACTGCCCGGAATGAACTCTTCTATAGGGCATTATCTGCCTGGCCCCGGTCCTTGTCACTGGGTAAATGAAGGAATTCCACACCCAACAGGCTGCGGTCTGTAAACTGAATAAAGATTAAGCCAACTTCTGATGCAGAGTTTCACCTCCCACTTGCAAGCAGTATGTTTTCTGAGAAATGGTTTCATCTCTCAAGAAATGACTTGCTCTAGCTGTGGCCTAAGCTGACACAGAGCAGCTTCCTCTTTCAACACTGTCATAAAAAGCTTTAAAAAAATTAACCGTAGGTTTCATCTAACTTATCATTATTGTAAAGGCATCTTCTTTTGGGAAAATTTCCAGAACAAACAGAAAAGAGAAAGGATTCACACTGATCACAGCAGAGATCAGGAATACTGAACTTTTAAATCAGGTAAGGAGAGGACCAATTCTCCTAGTATACGTTAACAGCTGACTTCTCCCCTTAGGTTTTCCTGTTCACATCAGAATAAACAGTATGTTTCCAGACAGTGATGTGCACACCTAGGCAGTATTTTCTTGCCAAGAACCCAGTGCATTTTACAGAAATGTCAATCCTATTCAACTCCAAAGTACATAACTAAGGAACAAACTACGGATTTTCTTTCATAAATCAAACGATGAACCAAATGCAAAGCTACTGCTAAAACCGAAGTAATCAAGAACACAGACATATTAATGCAGGGAAAGCCCCTTAGCACACAGAATACGGACACCTTGGGGGGGTGCCCTGTGGGCAGTCCCTCTGCCCACCAAGAGTGTCTCTGTGCTGCCAGCCACTAGTCACACATCTCCCAGCATCACCACTTGGTTCTCACCCCACACACAGTGGATATTATCATATCATTTACTGACAAGAGGGATGGTTCGTCACCAGTCTCAAGAGAGCAGAGCGCCTGGGGTCTGGGCCCTGGGGTGGAGAGGCATGAGAGACTACATGTTCTCTACATGGCGCTGCCTGCTCTGGGTACCTGGTGGTCTCTGCCACCTCCCAAACCTCCCAAATGCTGCCTCATCCCCCATTAAGATCCAGCCTCAACTCATCTCCCTAAAATCCTCAGATGGACGACTCCACGAGGCCTGGTCTGCGCTTTACATTTAACAGCTTCAGCTCTAATGTATAAGTAGCCAGGTGTAAAGACCTTTGAATAAACTAAAGGGTTTTAAATCCTATTCAGTAGTAATGTGAGCACTGCACTCTACTAAGAACTGTTGAAAAGGCCTGGCCAGGAGAGGCCTAAGCAGGCTCTGTGACATAGGCATGGACAGGGACAAGAAGGAATGGCACATCCTAAAGGGACAGCAGGGGCAAGGTAGATGGGATGCCCCAAACACAGGGCAGGCTCAGAGGGGCCTGTGGGCTGCACTATGGCACAGGCCAGGTCAGTACCCTGACAAGGTTCTATAAAGGACTGGTCCAGGAACATTTGATTTCTAAGAAAATGACTCTCAGAACCACAGAAGATGGATGGAACAAGGAGGAGGTGACATCGTGCAGTGATGCACAGACTGTTCAGTCTTCCTTCCTCTCCTACTCTGGATCAGAGGTGGAAAGGTCTAAACCAGCAACGGCCACGGGAACAGAAAGAACTGCTTGTCATGTAACACAGAAAAAGCCAACCTGCCGCTTGGCAAGACTGCTGGTGCCCAAGTTGCTCAGACATGGAACCTGGGGACAACAGCAGAGCCACTTATGCTTCAGGCTGCCTTTTCATCTGAGCACCTCGGGGATCCAGAGAGTCCAGGAGAGTGGTTCATCAAGTCAGACCACTGACTTCAAATGATGCTGTCTGCCCTGGCCATGTCTGCAGAGGCAGGGAAGGCTCTGGAGAAGAGTGTCATGGGGACTACGTCCAGCCAAGGCTCTGATGCCATGCACTGACTGTGGACCAGCCACATACCTCAAAGGGGCTCTGGGTAGGGCAGCCAATCAACCTCAGGCCCAGATGCTCATGGCCTGCTTTTTGCCATTTCTAAGAATAGAGTCCTGAATCCTCTCATTTCTTCTGTACAGTTACTATCCCTGAGCCACTGCCCTGTATTTAAGTGTTTTGTTGAAGAATATTTTAAGACTGTGTAAATATTTTGTTACTAGCTAAAATTTCTCCAAGTTTACCATCCATTTCAACACTGATTAACTGGTACCCTATCTGAAGGTAAAATTTAAATTAGTTCTGTACTTACTCTGATTTACCATTGTAGAACTGAGTTTAAGTAAATCCTAGAAGAATATGCACTCTCTAGTTGTTGGCTACAAAGTTCTATATATTTTTCTTACTATATTAAGCATAACCACATCCAAATTTTCCATTTCTTTACAAATATTTTGTCTTAAGAAGTTCATGAACACAGATTTGTCAACATCTTCCAACAAGTCTGTTCACTACGTTATTAGGTGCATACTCAGCTCTAACCCCATACAGACAACTGCATTCAAGTAGCTGTAAAAGCAGCCCATATGCTGAGATCGTGTGTGTGTGTGTGTGTGTGTGTGTGTGTGTGTGTGTTTCTGTGTGTGTAGAAGCCTGTAAGTTTTTCTGAATTCTTCCAGAAACTCATTAGACTAATGTGTTTACTGAGAATCTCATTTTATAGCAGAAATGAACTATGGATTATATGATCTGCCAATCTAAAATCACAGTTCTGTGTCAATCTCCTGCAGAGTTTGTTCCACATGGATGAACCTTGAGGACATTATGCCAACCGAAATAAGCCAAGGGAAGAAAGACAAGTACTGCATGATCCCAGTTCTATTTGGTATCTGAAGCAAGCAAGCTCACAGAAATGGAAAGGAGAATGGTGGTTGCCAGAGCCTGAAGAAGAAAATGGACAGTAGCTGTTCAATAGGTACAGTTTGTTATACAGACTGAGAAGTTCTAGAAACCTGCCGCGTAACAACATGCACGCACTTAACAACACTGTAAGACATACCTGAAATTGCTAAGAGGATAAATCTGTCATGTTTTCCATTACATATAACTCACATACACACCTATGTGCGCGCACACACACACACACACACACACACACACACACACACAAATTCATCACCAGGGAAAAGAGAAGACAGTTCACCAAATGAGTGCTGCACTTCCTTTTATAACAAAGAGTAAAGCAGGATTTCTACCTGTAAGCAAACAGTAAGAAAATACTTCCCAATCTGATGGTGGTCTCTAACAGTACGAAGACAGTTCCAAAGGAACCATCGTGATTTAGTTTTTGACCCTCAGCCAAACAGTTCTTGCCTATTTGCTCTATGTCTCACTACTTAACTGAGACACTTATGGCATCTGGGAATCATGACAGCTAAAGAATGTAGACTTCAAATTCTATTTCAAAATTCTCCTCTCTCTCTTCCTCTCTCTCTTTTGTATTTAGACTCCAAATGCAGTTTCTATAGGACAATCTCAGCAATGATGCCAACGACAATCAAATCAGCAGACAGGCAGTGCTGGTTTCTGACAAAATCAGAGGGATCTCCTCAGGTGCACGTGCTGCCCCCATCTGTGCTGTGTGTGACACACTCACTAGGCCAACAGGACCGTGAACTGCTAGGAGGTGCGCACAACCACCACTGTGTTCTCCACACAGCATACCAGCAGCATGCAGCTGGTTTCCAACGGATGTTTCCTGAACCAATAACTGTCAAGCCCTCCTACCGGTAGAAATACCATTCCTTCTATGAACTCCTCTGCTGGATCATGTGACCATGGCAGAACTGCTCAGTTGATACTGCAGAAAGAGGACTTTAAGGAAAGGAGTCAGAGAGAGGAAAGAAGAATTTTTGAAATGGGAATGACATATTCAAAGACATGGAGGTATTAAAAACCAGTCACAATAGAAGAATGCCAAATGATACAATTTTATTGAAACAAGTAATTTGTAGGAAAATGGGTAGAGGACTGCATAAAGGGTCAATCCCCAAAAGGCCTATAATGACACTGCTAGAGAACTTTAATGCTGGGGCTGGGGATATAGCTCAGTGGAATACACACCTGCCTGGCAAGTGCAAGGTCCTGAGTTCAATCTCCGGTACCACCAAAAAAACAAAACAAACAAACAACAACAAAAAAAAGCCTTAATGGTGGCCAGGGTGGTGGCATACCCTGGTAATCACAGCACTTGAGAGGCTGAGGCAGAATTGCTAAGTTCAAGCTGAGCCTGGGCTACATGGAGTCTGTCTTAAAAAACCAAAAGAAAACTCTTAACTTTTTCCTGAAAGTTATACAGTACTCACTGGAGAGCAAAGCAGCAAACAGATTTGCATTACACAGGTCACAGTGGGCACCACAGAACAGGATGAAGAGGGAACAGAATGGAGATAAGGAGTCTCGGGGGCCACTGTGATAGCGTAGGAAGTGGCCAGAAGGGCTGAAGCAAGCAGCACACACAGAGAAGAGACCTAAGCACTTAGAAATGTAAATTCTGAGCACTTAGGCGCTAACAAGATGTGGAAGCAGAACAAAGGAGTCTGCTTCTGGCCCCAGCACATGTGTGAAGGGGATGCCACTTATGAACCTGGGGAAGAAGGGAGAAGAGGCAGGGTTAGGGCCACCAACAGGTGGTGCTGGCATGGTATGGACTCTGTGTCCAAGATGGACCCAGGACATGGGAGGGCAATGACACATGGCAGGCACAAACGTGTCAGTAACTAAGGGTGCCCCCACTGATGGGAAGGTGGCAAAAGAACCACCAGGAGATAAAGTCACTCACACTGGCACTAGGTGAGGAGAGAAAGGCAGGCAGGAAGAGCCTTAAAGAAGTAAAGGGGACTGAAGGAAAGCCCTACAAACAGGTAAGGAGCCAGGCATGAAAATCTACATTAGGGAAGAAAGTGCTGAGGGGGCGATGTCACAGGTCATAGAGGGAAGGGGAGGGACTTGATGGAAAGCCCCTCAGTGCATGTGAAAGCAGGAAAGCCAACAGTTCGTCAGAGTTTCAGGAGAGGCCGGGCAGGAGAGCAGCAGTGGGGTGTGCCCCTGCCCCACGCCCATGTGGAGGGGATACAGAGAGGGCACTCAGACTGGAAAGGTGACAGCGACTAGAAAGAAGGGTGAGGACAAGAGACTGAGTGGTGATGCAAGAAAGGAGGGGAGAAGCAGGGAAGAACGAGACAAAGGATTTGCTAGGACAGAAAGAAAAAGGTCCTCTGCCTGAGACTCCAGGAAGGGACAAAAGGTTCCAGGGGGTGGAGAGTTCTTCCCTGACTTTTATGATTTTTCTCCTGAGAAGGTGGGGTGGGTGGACCAGCTGGGTGGCAGTGTGGTCCCTGAGGGATATGTGGACCCAGCAAGGCCACTGAAGCAGCCTCACACATACCTGTGGCCCAAGGCTGGAGAAACTCAAGCACGGAGCCTGGACAGGGGATGGACTAGAGAGCCAGAGATGCCCTCTTACATAAAGCAGTAGGGTTGGGACAGGAAGCCAGGCACTCTGAGGCAAGCACTCTATGGTGCCTGCTGAGGCAGAGGTCACCCAGGATGAAGAAAGCGCCAAGAGGAAAGGGGGGTGAAAAAGACTGCAGCTCTGAGTCCAGCAGAGGAGACAGATGCCGGGCGCTCCAGACGTGTCCCAGCTGATGAGCTGCACAGGAGGTCACTGCACTGGCAGGCTGTAGAGCACTTGCTCAGACCAGAAACAGCAAGAATGAGCAGCCTCACCATGCTGGGGGGCATAGGCCTGTGACCTAGTAACTCAGAAGACTGAGACAGAGGAAGCACAAGTTCAAGGCCAGCCCAGGCAACACAGCTGTCCCTGATCCCCCTCTCAAAATAAATTGAAAGGGCTGGGCTGCACAGCTGGAGAGGAGCCCCACCTGGAAGAGTTCAAAGAGGGCACAGTTTACTCAGGGAGCCAGAATTCTCCCAGCAGAGAGCACCTACGCGATGGCTCCAGAGGAACACACTTCAGGGGCTGGCAGAAAGGTGGCAGCCCTGCCTGGTCCTGACTCAGCCAGCCAACACCAGTCCTTATGGGAAGGGGACCACCGAGCACTTTCTCTTTCATATGGAGGGCTGGGAATGGACCCAGGACCTGCACCCAGCCCCTGACAGGCACATTTTCCACAGATGTCTCCTTGCAGCCTCCGGGAACAGGTGGCCAACAGTCAGATGGGAGACAAATCACAAGAGCTTCATATACTTGCACACTTAAGAAATTTTTTTTGGCAGTGGCAGTTTGAGGCAGGGTCTCACTGTGTAGTTCAGATTGATCTTGAACTTGATACATAGGCTAGGCTGGACCTGAACTCCCAGCAATCCTCCTGCCTTAGCCTCCAGAGTGCTAGGATTACAGGCATGTGCCACCATGCTTGGCTGAGAGATTTAAATAACAAGTATCTTACAAGAAAGGTCTCAAGCTGGGGAGATAGCTCAGGCATAAGCACCTGCCTAGCCAAGCGCAAGGTCCTGAGCTCGATTCCTGATACCAAAAAAAAAGGGAAGGATGTTACCAGAAAGTAGAACTCAATGGTTCAAAAAAGGTCTCAAGTCTAATTCAAATTTTTTTCTTCATTTAGACCAATCTGCCAAAACTAACAAAAAAACTCAAAGTATAATAGAGCACATACAATGACTGCAATTAAAATTCACATGTAAAACTGAAGGCAACCCTGGGGTCAAGGAGGGAGGCAGCCATCACTCCAGAAGGTCAGCACAAGTGACTCTGCAATGGACCATCTGCTGGCCTGTGTCCAGCCTGTAGTCCTGAGACCACAGTCTGCACAAGACCAAACACACCCACATGAGTGTCCTAGATTGAGGAAGCGCCTGGTTGGACTATATCAACATCAGCCTCCCAACAAGGACACTGCACTGCGGCACACAAGATGCAACCACAGAGAAAACCAGCTGGGTTTCTCTGTTATTTCTCACAACTGCAGGCAAGCCTATAATTATTTAAAATTTAAGAAAAAGTTTTTTAAAAATTCAAGTAACAGAGTAAGGTTTACAACTGGAAAATACTCTCTGAAATCCACCAAGATCTCGCCCTGCTTGTTACTTACTGCTTTGCTGCCTGCCGCCTTCTGCTTCCCTGCCTGCTCTCTGATGCTCCCCGGCCACAGCACCCTGCCTTGGCGTGAGCCAACTATGAATTGAAACCTCTACAAAATGCGAGCCAAATAAACTTTTCCTCCTATAAAAAAAAAAAAAATCCATCTGTTTTCATAACTTTTCCTAGGAAACTAGTCTCTCCAGCTCAGTGACTCACAACCACAGACCTAGGGCAGGGAAGGGGGCAGCTAAGTGTCAGAACAGTGGTGCACACGCCATGGCCTGAATACACACAGCACCAGAACTGTCCTGAGCTGAGGCCACAGGTTCCAGAGGAAGACCATCTTGTCCCAAGTGTGCAGCACCCAACAGAAGAGCAAATCACTTTTCTAGCCGCTTATATTTACAAATACTTCTAACTGCTGAGGGGAAAGGTGTCTGAGAGAAATACAGTATTTCATAAGAAATTTATTACAAACATGAAATATTTTAAGAGACAGTTCTCATTTGGGTTTTATAAAATCTTCCAATACTTTCTTCGTAGAACATACTTTGTCAACATAAAAAAAACATTCTGTTCATGTAAGAATACATGGTTTCACCATACATAGCACATGCCTGTAATCCCAGAAGCTAAGGCAGGAGGATCGTCGTGAGATGAGGTCAGCCTGGGCTACATAAGGAGACCCTGTCCAAGGGAAAAAAAAAAAAGAACACCTGACCTTTTTCTAGTTAAACTGATGACTTTTGTGATATAATCAGCTCTAAATATCCTGCCTATCACCAATGGGTACAATGCTTGGCCAGAGATACAATCTGTGGTCTTAAACAGAGTGATCCAGCCTATACCACAGGAAAGCTTGGTATACCAACAGTAGACCAGTTAACAAGGGGAAAGAGCCAGAAAAAAGCAAAAACCAGGATGTCACCAGTTGAGTGTATTCTATGTAACAGTCCTACTAACATTTAGCCCTAGAGAAAAATCTATGCTTAGCTCACTAAAATTAAACATGATAAAACATGGCAGAGTACGAAAGCAGCCTAACTTAATATTTGAATTAGCTATACAAAAATAGAATCACCCCATGATAAACATTTAAAAGCTCTAGGACTGTAACTATTTATAAAACTCTGTGTGTATACTTCATAATCTAAGTGTCCAACCATGGGGAACTGTTAGATGAAAGAAAGGTTTATCCAAAGCCACTGTCAAAGTCAGAAAAAATTTGTTTATAACATGTTGCTAAGTAGGAAATGAACTGCAAATAACTCTGCATTTGCAAGATTTTCATTTTGCAGGCTACAAAATCTACAGCATTTACATACGTCAATAAAGAACACACCAAGAGGTAAATCAGGAAAACAATTCCACTCCCAATAGTTTTAAAAAAAACCCTCAAATACCTAGGAATCAACCCAACCAAGTAACTGAAAGATCTCCCAGTGGAAATTACAAAACTCTGAAGAAAGAAATTGAACAGAACATTAAAAATGGAAAGACATCCTTTGTCCTTGGATTAGCAAAATTAATACTGTTACAATGGCCATGTTACCTAAAGTAATCTAGAGAATGCAACCCTATTAAAATACCAGCAGTCTTCGCAGAACTAGAAGAAACAATCCTAAAATTCATATGGAGTCAGAAAAGATTCAAATAACCAGAGCAATCCTGGGGAAAAACAAAAACAGAAAACAAAAACAAACCAAAAAATAAGAGGCATCACAATACTGGACTTATATCACAAAGCTATAGTAACAGAAAACAAAAATAACATGGTACTGGAATAAAAGCAGACATGTAGACCAACGGGAAAGAACAAAAGACACAGAAACAACCCCATGCATCCACACACATCTGATTATTCACAAAGGTGCCCAAAAACTGTACTGGAGAAAGACAGTCTTTAACAACTGGTACAGGGAAAACTGGACATCCACTTGCAGAGCACTGAAAGTAGGTCCCTATCTGTTGCCCTGTGCTAAAGTCAAATAAAAATAAACCAAAGACCTAGAGCTAAAAACAGAAACTTAGAAACTGCAGGAAGATAATGATAGAACCGAGACCCACACAGAACCAGACCAGACCTTCTGACATGAGAGAAGTCTTTATTGGGCGGGGAGCAGAGGGCTACCTAGCGGGCCAAGGCAGCTGCAAGCTGAGCAAAACAAGGGCTTTTAAAACTCTTTTTCAGGAGGGTGTTCATGGGCCAGAACAACCTGAGCTGGGTGGGTTGTCAGTCCTGCCAAAGCAGATGAGAATGGGGTTGGCTTTTGTGGCCGAGGGGACCTGAGGTGGAACAGGTAAGGGAAGGAAAAAAAATACTGAGTTAAAGTTTTCCCGCAGGGGGCTGGCTGCCTTGTGACTTATCAGATAACACAAGTGAAATACCTAAAGCCATAGCACAGGCGAAGACTTCCTAAATAATGCTTCCACAGTACAGGAAATAGTAACAAGAATCAACAAATGGGATTACCCTCAAATTAAAAAGCTTTTGCATAGCCAAGAAAACAATCAAGAGTGAACACTCTTATGGTAGAGAACTAGTATCTAGAATACATAAAGAATATCTAGACTACATAAAGAACTAATATCTAAAATATATAACTACTCAAAATAAGCCAATCAAAAAAATGGACAAATGCATTGCATAGACACTTCTCAAAAGAAGTACACAGGTGCAATAAGTATACAAAAAAACTGTTCAATATCATTAGCCATTAGAGAAATGCACATCAAAACAACTTTGAGATTCCATCTTACCCCAGTCAGAATGGTTATCATCAAGAATATAAAAACCAATAGTAGCAAGAGTAGGGGATGACACATACTCTCCTATATTATTGGTGGGAATGTAAACTAGTACAACCACTATGAAAATTAGTATGAGGAGTCCTCAAAACACCAAAAAAGAAACTCCATCTGACACATCTATAACTCTCCAGAATATATTCCTGAAAGAATTAAAACCATTACTCTGTAGTGATAATAAGCATACCCATCTTTATAGAACTCAATTTACAATAGCTAAGTTTTTGAAACAGCCATTAACAGATAAATGGATAGAAAAATGTGGTGCATATATATATACCACAAAGAAAAATACTTACAAGAAAAATGAAATCAAGTCATTTGCAGAAAATAGATAGAAATTGAGACCATGACGCTAAGTAAAATTAGGCAGGTTCACAAAATTAAATACTGCATGTTTTCTCTTTGCAAAAGTTAAAAAGTATCAAAAAGTAGAAGGAGGGAAGAAGGCACCAAGATAGTAGAGTGGTAAGCAGCAGGGAAAAAGCCCCTCAGTTTCGCCAATCAGACCCTAGAATACAGCAACATGAGAAACACAAGAAGGGAAGTGGGTCCACTGGGCCCAGGAAGGGTCTCTGTAGTGCATACTGAAGTCTACAGAGAGAAACTTCAATGAAGAAGGAGGTAGTTGACAGCACCTTCTTGAAGACGGGACTCACTACATAAGAGTCACAGTTCAGACCTGTGGACACATGGTGACTGCTGGCAATACTAGAGGCCTCCATGGACAAATGCAGCAGTAGAGGGAAGTAGCAGACATGAATGACTGCAATAGCTGGCAGGGAGTACCGAGTGCTGAGGGCTCAGTTGCCCCACAAGACAGCAATTGGCTGGGAGCCATCTTGCAGAGGGGCCAGCTGAACTCAGAAGTCTGAGTGGCTGTGAGGTCTATCTGGTGACCTCCAGCTGGGCTCAGGCCCATGGAAGATGTGCTGACAGCTGCAGGCCAAATGAGTCTGGTCTTGACCAGGAGTGTACTCGCTGAGGTCCACTACCCTACCAAAAAGGTACTGCTGGCCTGTTGGGATAAATCAACATGGCAGATTGGGACTCTTGTCTCCACACGTTATCTACCAGTGACAGCAGAGACATACCTGGAAGTGGACTTTCTCTCTCTCACTTGTTTTTTGTCGATGTTGTGCTCGTTTTGTTTTTCTTCTCCTTCATTGTCTGATCTTGTTATATGAGTGTGAATGTGGTTTCTAGCCTTTTTGTGGTGGTTATTCTGTTCTTTTTATCTTTCTTCTCTTTCCCTCCAGTCTTCTGCACCAGTTTCCCAAAGTTAGTGTGACCCCCCTTTGTCCTCCAGCCTTCTAGTCTCTTCTTCTTCTATCTCTCTACTTTTTCCCTAACCCCTTTTAAATTTTAACCCCTGAGGGTAAAATTGACATATTAAGGACTTATATACTGCATATAATTTTCTGGCCTGTTTTAGATTTTGTTATATAGCCACAAATCTAGTTCATATGGTTAAAAGTGGCAAATTAATAATTACTTCAGTTTGTCATTTGGTAGGCTGTAACCATTGCTACTGTTATTGCTAATAGTATAACTTCAGCCAAAAGTGACACAATTGTTCTAAACACAATTCTTCCTGGTATTCCAAGACTCAGCTTGATTAAGAGTCACAGAAAATACTGTGGCACTGTGCCAAGGTATCAGTGGCTGGGCCAAACAGGCAGCAACTTCTCATCCCCAACAAATTGAAGTCAACAAGATCTTACAACAGACTCAAAAACTCGAAAACCAGTTACACTTGGAAGATACCTCACAGAAGTAGTCATTTCCTAATGGTTCTAAATATTAGCAATAAAACAATACACTGAAGGCAATTTATAAGCATCACCCCAGGAATTAAACAAGAAAAGAAAACAAAAGAAAATGAGAAGGCACCTAAATAAGATGCAACCCCAGACATTTAGTTCACCAAAGGCAAACCCAGGAGGGCAACGAGGTGGGACAACCTGAAAGCCACCCACCTGGCCTCCCAGACATGGCAGTTAACAAAACAACTGAGTGAGACTCTAGAAAAAAATCAAATCAGAAATAATTTCTCAGATAACTGCAGAGACTGTGACAATGACAATCATGCTTAGTGACTCTAGAGCAGATACAGGAAAAAAAGGGGGGAGCCTAAGAAAATTATGGAAGCCATGAATGCTCAGCATAAGAAATGGAATCCATAAGGTAGATTCAGGCAGATATCTAGAAGAATAAAAATTCCACCGAAAACATCTTCAGCAGATTAAGCCAATAGGAAGACTGGATCTCAGATGTAGAAGACAGGCTTATAGTTAGTGATTGTGAAAAGAAAGATTTCTTTCTTTTTTTTTTTTGATTTATTTTAAAGACAAAAGCATGGAGACTTATAAACCAGAATAACACAAAAACAATACAGGAAATACAAAATTAGAGAGAAGATAGCAGGGAATTATCACTGAATGCTGTATTACATAGTGCTATCTTTGCATAAGAAACATTTCTTGAAAATAGTAATGCAGCAGCTGCTAGATGAGGCAAAGAAGAATAACGTAAGAGTGATTAGAATCAACAAAAAAGCAGGAAATACTAGAAATGATATAAAAAACTGTTCACAGACATCATGGCAGAAAAATTCTTTTGTAGAGAAAAAGAATCTGACATACAAGAAAGTGAGGCATATAGAACTCCAAGTAGCCACAATTAGAAAAAAAAAAAATCTACAGCCAGACATATCATAATCAAGATTCAGGAAATTCAACCTAAGAATAGAATCTTAAGCTGGGCATGGTGGCATATACCTGTAATAATCCCAGCACTTGGGAGGCTGAGGCAGGAGGACTGTTGTCAGTTCGAGACCAGCGTGGACTGCAAAGTGAGCCCAAGGCCAGCCTGAACTACATAGTGAGCCCCTGTCTCCCAAAGACTAAAAAAAAGGGATAGAATCTTAAAAGCTGTTAGGGAAAAGAAACAAATCCGCTATATTGCAAAGCCCAGGCCAGGTGTGGTCACCTACCAGGCATGGTGGCACATGCCTGTAATCCCAGCATTCAAGAGGCTGAGGCAAGAGGATCGTTGTGAGTTCAAGGCCAACCTGGGCTACAAAGTGAGTTCAAGGCCAGCCTGAACTGCAGAGCAAAACTTTGTTTCAAAAAAAGAAAAAAAAAAAAAAGAATGGATCAAGAAGCAAGATTACATAATATGCTGCATAAAAGAAACACACTTAATTCAAAAAGAAATTCACAGACTGAAAGTCAAAGGATGAAAAACAATACTCCATACAACAGGAACCTAGAAAATAGCAGAGGTAGCTATTCTGTTTGCAGATGAAGTGAATTTCAAGCCAAGACTGATTAAGAGAGATAAAGAAGGTCACTATATCCTTGTAATAGGAACAATCGGAGAGGAAGAGGTATCAATCATAAATATATATGCAATTAATACCATTGCACTCAAATATATAAAATATTAATGGATATGAAACAATCAAAGAAGTACTAATACAATTGTATTGGGGGGATCGCAATACCCCACTGTCACAAAAACAGTAGAAGGCTTCTATGTTTCGTGAGTTTTATAGAGTGAGTATACACATCTTTTGTAACTGGAGAAAGCGGGGTACTTTAAGTTAATACTTAAAGGTCATGAAATCATGTGAAAATTATATATATATGACTCTATCATATATATATATATAAAACAATGATTAAAATTACTTTAAAGACAGAAAAAGCACACATAAAAAGAAAAGATTAGTGAAAAATATACCAAACTAATGGCAGATGTGTTTGAAAGCTGAAATAATTGTAGGTAATTATTTTTCTTTGTACTTCATTATTCTTTGAGATTTTAAAGAATATAAACTGAAAAGAATCACTGTACCTCACCCTGACCCCACAGCCTCCTTCCTTTTCTCTGTCTCCTGCCTCCTAAACAAACCAACACATACATACACATAAACCCACAAGTACTTACATGGGCTTACATCTCTGTATCTGTTTCGATTTCTGTTTTCTGGAAACTTCGCCACTCTATGAGGATAGTCATGGGACTCATTCCGAATTTCCTTAAAATAAAATAAAAAAATTTAAATACCTTGCTTACATTTTATTTAGCAAAACCTATCTTCCCAGCCAGTGTAGACTAGCATTTATTAAGAACTTTTGACATAACTAGTAGCATATGAAGCATAGATTGTCATTTCTCATTTAATCCTAACAACTCAAATAGAAACACTATTACTCCCTTTTTCATACATGAGGAGGCTATGCTTTGAGAAGTTAAACAATCTGCCAAAGACCCAATAACTGGCAAGTGGCAGTGCCCAGACTGAATCAAGGTCCCTCAGACACAGGAAGTCTGTGCAATTTATCTACGGAGTGCCTATTCCAGGCTCTGCTCAACACCTCTAAGCAAGGGGAGACAGAATGAGGCAACGGAAGCATGAGCCACATCACACTAAAACTCTCATCACATCCACCTAAATATTAGCACTCTATCTTTACATCCTTGTTTCTTCATTTTCATGCCGTATAATTGTTACTTGGAGAGTAGAAATAGCCACAAAATTTATTCCTAGAGCCACAAATGATTAATAATAAGTTTGAGATTTGTTTCAAGGTTGTTGAGGTTGTGTGTGCACCACATGGAAGAATCCTGTAAGGCTTGTCTGCACTAAGTGCTCAGCCATGGTTAAGGCTCTCTGTGTCCCACATGAGCAATCCTGTATGTTTTATGTACACTAAGCTCCCAGCCACCTCATGACCTATATGGCAAGCTTTTATCTCCCAAATGGAATATTATTTCTAGACCTTGGTGGGTCTGGCTGGTGGTGGGCAGGAGCAGAGTGCCTGCACGCACCTGGGGAGAAGAAGTGGCACCTGCACACCCTCTCTGCAGTTTCAGGGCTGCACTTGTTCATCACTCCTTCAACTCCGGGCCCTAAGTGAGGAGACCGGTTTAGCAGTGTTCACAGCGAGGAGGAGGGTGGTGTTGAGGGGAAGATGAAAGGCACTGGATCAAGCTTGGAGATGTAACACCACACAACATCGAACAGTTGACGAGGATGGCTCAGGTCATCTTTGCACTCAGCTATAATGACAAGTTCTACGAGGATGTGTTAGACACTCGCAAGCTAGCAAAGCTTGCCTATTTCAATGATACTGCTGTAGGTGCAGTATGTTGCAGGGTGGACCATGCACACAATCAGAAGAGACTTTCCATCACACTAGGATGTCTTGTACCTTACTGAAGGCTAGGAACAGGAACTAAAATGTTAAATCGTATCTTGGAACATCTGCAAGAAAGATGGCACTTTTGACAACATCTATCCAGATCAGCAGTAAGTCAACAACTGCCTTCTACAGGAAGTCTGGCTTTGAGATTGAGACAAAGAAGAACTATTATAAGAGGATAGAGCCTGGTGACGCTCATGTGCTTCAGAAAAACCTCAAAGTCCCTTCTGGTCAGACTACAGATACCCAGAAGACAGACCACTGAACAAATTCAACTGAACCCTTGCACTTGCTTGTCACCAAATAAGAGAGGCCCATTAATCCCTTGTTCTCTTGTTTTTGGTTTTCCTAACTACCCTGTTTCCTCTAAAAGTTTTAATAATTTCAAGGACTTTTAAAAATAATCATGTTTGATAGCTGGATGTGGTGGCACATGCCTGTAATCCCAGCACTCTGAAGGCTAAGGCTGGAGGATCGTTGCAAGTTTGGGACCAGCCTGGGCTACAGAGTGAAAGCTCAAGGCCAGCCTGAACTGCATAGTGAGACCCTGTCGCAGCAAGACAAAAAATAAATAAATAAATAAATAATGTTTGGACTGTTTCAGTTCTCTTGTTTTTGTGAGGTAGTTAGACTGAAAGGAGATTCGTTTACTTTCATAGTTAAGATGTATAACCAAAATCCTTGAGTATCAAATGATTTCAATTTTTTTAGCTTTTAAAAAAATGTCCTGCTTTCATATTGAAGGGCAGAACCTACAAATATTGCTTATTTCAAAAGACAAAAAGAAGCAACAGCAATTATCCTTCTCTCTGATTCATAGATAAGTCTCATGTGTTTGTGGTACTTTGATTTAGTTTATCCTCCTGTCCTTTTCTTCAGTAAGCCCAACAACACCATAGTCAGTCTAACTTTAAAAATGAAATTGCGAGCCAGGGATACAGCTTAGTGGCACAGGGCCTGCCAGGCAAGCACAAGGTCCTGAGTTCAATTCCTAGTACCCCGCACCAATGAAATTGATGTCCTTATAGGTTAACACCCTTAAATAAACCTGAAGGTGTTTTTTCTCAGACATTTAAAAGTACCTAAAGGAAAGCTTAGAGGGACTTGTGGCACAATAAATGTATTTAATATCAACTAATACAAGCTGTTAAAAATGTTGCCAGTGAATGTCAACTAATACAGGCTGTTAAAAATGTTGCCAGTAAATATCTAGACAGTGTTTTCTGGGAATAACATAGTTATGAAACTCCTTATCTGATGGAGAATATTCCACATTTGCTTATACTCTGTGCCTATAATACTAAGTTTAAGCATTTGGGATAAGAGGAATTACTGAAACAAACTGTTTCTATTCTTGGAAAGGTAGAGGCATGAAGTGTTAATAGCACAAATA
Source organism: Dinomys branickii (assembly GCA_004027595.1). Lineage (NCBI taxonomy): Eukaryota > Metazoa > Chordata > Mammalia > Rodentia > Dinomyidae > Dinomys > Dinomys branickii. The sequence continues at coordinate 771 of PVLD010001787.1, read as the reverse complement.
TCACTGTGACTCCCTCTATCAACAGCAGTGGCTTTGTGCTAGATCATCATCTGGGAAGCAGGCAGTGATTCTGACAGGTCGAAAACTTTTTATGAGAGACATGTGACATACTCGTTTTCCTGTCATTGTCTAATCTCCAATTTTTTTGGTAATTTTTTAGATTGTCAGTGTTGGTGGCTCAAGAAACATTCTTGGTAGACGTGACAGCAATGCACAAAACTTGAGTTTTCTGTCATCTGACTTTTTTGGGGGGCGGTAACAGAAATTGATGTCATTTGACTCTAAGAAGTTTGATTTGTAATATTTATCTACATATGTAAAAGTCTCATTTCCAAATAAGTTTCATGGCAAAATTACTTCACAGGATGTTCATATACATTTTATAACCTTAAGTTTTCATCTGGAAATATGAAAGTACACAGTAAAATATACTTCAGCAGTTCTGAGTGCCAAGGAAAAATTTTTTATTTTTTATTTTTTAAATTTTATTTTAAAGACAAAAGAATGGGAGACCTATGAACCAGAAAAGCCATAAACAATACAGAAAATACAAAGTTATACAGAATATAGTGTGGAATTAGAACTGGATGTTGTATTACATAGTTATCTTCACATTAGTTAACACAAAAACATTAAAGGAAACACCAAATTATAGAGAAGATAGTAGGGAATTTGCACTGGATGCTGTATAATATAAAGTTATCTTCATTTCTGCTAATACAAAAACGACTGAGGAAATACAGAATTATAGAGAACATAGAAGGGAATTAG